>VUQH01089775.1:0-23159 GCA_015106775.1 Etroplus canarensis | reverse complement strand
AAGTCCAGATGAACAGAATCAATTTTTGAAGTGTTACTTACCTGGATGATTGAGCATGCATCAAGACGTTTTAAACCACTTTGGCAAGGATTGCCTAAAGCTTGTGTCAGTATGAACAAACAGCACGTAAGATGGCTGATTAACCACCTTTCGCCATCTTGCAATGCTGTGATTGCAGCCATTACCCAGCTCTCTGTGAATGGTTCTCGTGGCCTTTGATTGGTGGCCCTTGATCTTTGGCGCCTTGATCTGTGGTTGTTTGATCTATGGTCATGAGAATTTACATTTATAAGGCTGAAGAGTCCTGCAGTCAGTTGAGACTGAAGAAGTCACTTGGATGAGTGACGAAACGTTTCTCCTACGGAAAACTTTGTGTCCAGATGAACAGAATCAATTTTTGGATTGTATGGACATCTGTTCACAACCATGCACTAACCAGATTATTTTTTTATTAAACAGCAACTAAAGCATTTCATTCCTTCAGTGCGATCTGATCTGTATTACTTATTCTGTAAGAGATGGTCTGACCCGACCTCTTTTATATGTTGAAATGTCAACATCCAGCTGTCTACAGTTTTTTCAGTCGCACTGCAGCCAATTTTGACTGTTAGAGATGATGTTGTGGTTTCAGCCATTTTTTTGCTGGGATATTATTCAACTTTTGCACACATTCTTTCATAAACTCAATTAATCAAAAAACTCAAACAATAAAAATAACTCTTGAACAACAGAAAACCTTGTCATAGTTCTGTTGTGTGCTCAATATACACCTAAACTGAGTCTGTTATTTCTTTCATAAAACTCACAGAAACCAAAAAGGTGCTCTCAAAAAAAGCTCTGTGCTGCCACAGTTGGTTTCTTTACCTGACTGGATACCCCTTAACTTGTCACTTAAACTGAAGATGGACGCTAGTGACTACCTATCCCATAAAGAGTAGTATTAAAGTGGATGCTGTGCGTGTGTATGTTAAAATGTGCATGAATTTTGGTGAGAACTGTGCTGTATCTCACTATTACAGGCCAATTTCAGAAGTCTATTCCTTTCACTCTCACATATACACAAACCCAAACTGTGGAGCACTTTCAGCTCAATGGGGCTTCATTACAGACTCATGCACACCCCTAGACTCCCTGCTGTTAGTTCCCAATTGCTAACGCTGGATAGGCACTTTGATAGACTTTGTGTGGATGTGCATGCGACGGAAAAGAAGCTGGAAAACAGGGTTCATTAGCATATATGCGTGCCAGCTTGCATGTATTAGCGTCTGTGCAGGCAGGAGGCTTAGATGTTCATTTTCAAAGATACAGGATAATAAAAGGACCCTAATAGACAAATTGAAGACGAGTTGGGACACTAGAAAAAATTAGGCTAAATGCAATTTCAGAGCTTAATGGCATGTAATTCCAGGCTAAATGGTATTTCAAAGTCAAGGACATTGAATGCAAATTTTGTGAAATGAAAAAAGAAAAAATATGCCCCAAATTTAAATGACTTCTTTTTTTTTTAACTCAGATGCTGATTTTCTATATTTCATTTGATGCTCCTCCCTCTTCCCTTAGAACCAGACTTGAACATTCATGGTTTTCACAGCTTCAACAAATGAGCTGCTCAGTGTGGAAAACAGATGTCTGTAATTTTGTATCGGCATTTGGAAGCATCTGCATCAGGATGAGTGGAGCAAGCTTAGCAGAAACATTAAAAACAGAAGTTATATTCCAGATTGCAGCACAGCATACGTACTGTATTTTCTTTCACTTTGTTAACATGCTTCCTTCTGACTAACCACATAACATGAAAACAGGGCTTGTTTAGGGCAGTTCATTTTACCAGGCTGAGATGTAAAAGGAAGGACACAGTTTCTTATCCTTGGAACAAATTATGAAATCACTTTTTTTTAACTCTTGCAAAACCTCACACAACAATAATAGACACAAAATCAGCTCAGTACAGTAAAGTAATAATAAGTTCCATAGTATAAAATGCAATCCACATAAAAACACTCAAACCTGTGTAGGTGTCTCAATGATGGTTTACTGGCTTTCTGACTTTCAGGTTGTTGGTAAACAAAACTTTATTTACCCATCTTAACAGAGCAACCATAGTTTGATGTCATCAACAATGATAGGTGTTGATGACATTAATAAGTGTAGCTTACTGAAAGTGTGGATAGACAGAAGTAAAAGGAGCAGTTGACTCCACAATGCTGAAAGTTCTCCTGAAGCAGGACACTGATTTCACTAATTTCAATATTTAATCAGAGCATCTGCTAAATTACCAAAACAAAAGCAATACACGTTCTTAACATGTTAATATGTTTGTGTTTTCTTTGCTTTGTTGCAAATGAAATCTTTTCTGAACCAGATTTGCAGATGCTGGATTAGGGACTGAGATGGATAATGGACTCTTCATGGTCTGTCCTCTGATCTAATGTGTGTGTACGGATACATGCACACATTTGTGCCACTACACACAAACTTTGGGGGGTTTGCTTATGTGTTTTCATAGGTGCACTGACATTGTGAATAGACTTAGATACACAGGAGATATTGAGCCATTAAGCAGAGATGAGAAAGGAGGGAGAGGGGAAGAGTGAAAGAAAGGGAGGAAGGGCAGACAGGGAGATTGGGTCATAGACAGGCCGGGTCTGGTCTGACAGCTGGTTGAATCGAGACTTTATCAGATTAAATCTGACCATCTCCGCTGTGAGCGGGAGGGACCCAGTTAACTGATGTCCTAAACATGCTCAAATACACAGACACAGACACACACCTCAGCAGACACATTTTAGACCTTATATTGTCATCTGTCAAGTTTTTTTTAAATCATCACATGATAAAGAGCTTAAATTATAAAAGAGGAAAAAACATCCTAGTAAATTAAAAGATGCTGAATCTTGCCTATCAAGCAAAGTCTGGTGTGATGTAGGGCTTAAAAGTTAAGAACACAAAGAAGCTGGAAACACCAATGACATTAAACCCTTTGTTCCCTCCTCTCTGCATGATAAGATTTGCACATAATATCATACAGAATCAGGATATTAAACTAAATGAAAGCACAGACAGGAAGTGTTTTATCCATTCAGGTGCAACTTTAAAGTAAAAAAAAACATTGTTGTCATTGTTTGATTTAACAATGATATGCACTCAAACACTGCATTAGTAAGGGATTCTGTTTGTCATAATTTTTATTGTGCATACAGATGTTCAGACACTCACTGATGTACCCCCTGTACACTTTCTGATCATTTTATTAGGTACACCTTGCATGTTCTGGGATGGAACCCCTTTTGCATTCAGAACAGCCATCAGAAGATGGGTACACTGGGGTCATTAATGGATGGACATGGTCAGCAAAAATACTCAGATAGGCTGTGGCATGTAAATAATGCTTAGCAGGTACTAAGGGGCCCAAAGTGTCCCAAGAAATTGTCCCCCACACCATTACACCAGCAGCAGCAGCAGCAGCCTGAACTACTAATACAAGGCAGGATGGATCCACTCTTTTTGTTGTCCAGATGCACACATGCACACTGTAGCCTCACTTTCTGGTTCTTAGCTGACAGGAGTTGCACCTGGTGTTCAAAGTGTTGTGCATTTAGAGATGCCAATGGTTATTTGAGTTACTGGTACCTTCCTATCAGCTCAGGGCAGTCTGACCACTGGCATTAAAAAAAGTATTTTCACCAAGAGAACCACTGTTCACTGGATATTTTCTCTTTTTCAGATCATTCTCTGTAATACCTAGAGATGGTTGTGACCAGCCTGTCTGGTACCAACAAGCATGTCATATTCAGAGTCACTTAAATAACCTGATGTTCAGTTTGAACTTCAGCTGATCATCTTGACCACGTCTATCTGCCTAAATGCACTGAGATGCTGCTGCTGATCAGATATATACATTAACAAGCAGTCGAACAGGTGTACCTAATAAAGTGACCAGGGAGTGTATGTTCTGATAGCTGTTAAAAAAAGGGCAATTCTGTATCTTGCCAAACCTTTCTTAGCAGATAGCAGCTATGCATGAAGTCAGACAGGTTAAACTCCACCCCAGTTAACAGCTGTGGATGGCACAGCTTCCCTATATACACCTTCTTCTTCTTCTTCTTCTTCTTCTCCTCCTGCCTGGCAACTCCATCTTCAACATCCTTACATACACCATTATCCATAATAATACACATACATATAGTAAGTTACTTCAGTTCAACTCAAATGAGTTTAATCCATCTATGTATGAGTAAGCATCTTTGTCTCCACCTGTGAGTCAGGGAGTTAGAATGGCAAAGCTACAAGGAGTAGAGATAGTGAAGGTGGACTAGTTTAAATACCTCATGTCAACCATCCAAAGCAACGGACAGAGGACCAGAGAGGTGAAGAAGAGAGTGCAGGCAGAGTGGAGTGGGTGGAGACAGGTGTCAGGAGTGCTTTGCGACACAAGGATAGCAGCAAGAGTGCAAGTGAAGGTTTACAATACGGTGGTAAGACCTGGTATGATGCATGGTTTGGGGACACTGGCACTGACAAAAATACAGGAGGCGGAGCTGGAGGTGGCAGAGTTAGAGATGCTTAGATTTTCACTGAGAGTGATGGACAGGATCTGATGGACAGAAATAAGTACATCAGGGGCACGGTTTGCAGATAAAGTCAGTGAGGCAAGGTTGAAATGGTTTGGACATGTGCAAAAGAGAGATAGTGATAGATACACTGGACAAAGGATTGTGAAGATATTGTCAGGCAGGGGGAAAAGAGAAAGCCCACAGAGAAGGTTCATGAATGCCGTGAAAGAGAACATGAAGAGGGTTGGAGTGACAGAAGAGGACACAAGGGATAGGGTGAGATGTAAGCAAACAGCTGTGGAGTCCCCTAATGGGAGCAGATGAAAGAAGAAGATCTATGAATAAGCATTTGGTGCTAGTGGGGAGGAAAAAAAATCCCATTTAACAGGCAGAAATCCAGCAGAACCCAGCTCATGGAGTGTGAATTCGGGTGAAGGCAGAGACAGGTTAAAACTATCATGAGTTCAAGTTTTCAAATCATTATCTGAGAACTTGGTAAACATTTGATGTTTTTAAAACATGCCAATCAAACTGCTGAAATGAAATCTAATACTGATAGTGTGTGTTATGTTGTGAATGTTTGCAACAGTTCCTGCAACTGAAATCAGGATGGATTAAAGGTTATTTTAGGACCCTACAGAGCTCAAAAGCTGCACATCTGTTTCAAGTTTTCATTGCTCTTTTATGAATTTATAGTTTAATTTGATTCACTTTAAACCATTTTATAGCAGCAACTGCTTCTTGCTGCTATATCTGAGCTTAGTTTTGCATTACAGAAATATACCAGCTCTTCAAGAGGTCAGTTCTGCAGATATCTTGCTTTCAAGTTCTAAGTTGCTTTTTTATGTCCTTTTTTCATTGATCTGCATTGTTTACTTCTGCTGCAGCTAAACAATCTGCACATGAACATGAGCTTTAATATTAAGTGTTAACATTTAATAAAAAATGAGTGGAAATTGTTGAAAAGTGTATAACTCTGGCCCCTACTCAAAATGCAACTTGGATTCTGGTCTATAGTTATTACAGTGGGGCTTAAATTGCTTTTATGATGGATTTCTGCCTGTATGATTGTTAAACATCAGGGTAAAACGGCCTCTCTAGAACGCCCTCACTGTTTCTGAGGGTCAGAGCTTTTTCTTTTATCAAAGTAGAAGTAATATTTTCTACTCTCAAGTACTATTCTTTTGTCTGTGTACATATGACAGTACAGCACTGTGAGGTATATTGCAAATCCTATGAAGTGGATTTTTCTGTTAACCCTCTTTAAATTCACAATGAATGGGTGACAGGCTATTCCTTTGCCGTTTGATGCCTATAAAAGAACAAAATATTGCAGAATAATTTCTCCCAAGGGCCAATCATCACTGCCACTGCTGCTACCCAGCCCCCATTGCCCTAGGCAAGCAGCCACAGTTCACAGCAATTTGGTATAGCCAGAATGCTAATTTGTATGATTTAATTTAATTCAATCCTGAATTTATTCAATTATTGTATAACACAGTCCCTGCCTCTACTACCCTATCTCCCCTCCTCCATGCTTGTCATGACCAAACCCCCGGCCCCCAACCATCTCATGCCTGTCAGTTACACCACTGCTCCACTTGACAGACACATTTGCAACTGTTTTGGAAATTAGCAGGAGGGGCAAGGTTCAGAAAATACTCCACATGTTGAATCCAGTAGAATGCTGAGTCTCTGCTGTTGAGACATTCAGCCATGGCAGTAGCCAAAACCATCTCTGCAGCTCCCCATAAGTCCTTCTGTCATCCTTCTACTGAGTCAGTTTAAGTGCAGTGCTGTTTCTACTGATTCTGTGAGTGCTTGCTCAGAAAGTTTGTTCTTTTTTTTAATAGTTATTAGGACATGCAGAAAGTCTTTGTATTGTGCAGCTCTGTCTCTGTGCTGCCAATCTGTAGTACCTGCAGCAAAACAAAAAACTACACCTCTTTTAAAAATGTGTCTTGCTATTCATGTTAAACTTTAATGTCGTAGGACGATGTCTATGCAGGCTTTCACAGAAACCTGTTTTCAAGACATCTGCTGACAGCAGTTTCTCAGTTTAAGGTGATATGCGATGTTTGTTTGATTGAAAGCCAATCACTGTCCTGCTTATAATGTGGAATCTTAGAAGCTATACGAAAATATTTCTATTTCAAAGATTTATCTGTTGATGTCTAGTTGCAGTGTTTGTGTTTTATAAATTGGTAGAATAATTTATATTTCACAGTATAGCTGAGGTGGTGAGGGAGACAGCTAAGATGGTATTTGGTGTGTCCTCTGGACAGAAGAAAGAAGACAAGGAGACCTGGTGGTAGAATGAGGAAGTACAGTATTTAAAGGTAGAGGCTGGCAAAGAAAAAGTGTGATAATCAGGGAGGTGAATAAATCAAACTGAACTCAAGGTATACAGATAAGGGAGGTGGCAGAAGCAAAGGAAAAAGCTTACAGTGAGTCGTATGAGAGGCTGGACACTAAGGAAGAAGAGACGGAGAGACCAAGCTGGAAAGGATGTGCAGCAGATTAGGCTGATCAAGGATAGAGATGGAAATGTGCTAATAAGTGAAGAGAGTGTATTGAGAAGATGGAAGGAGTACTTTGAGGAGCTGTTGAATGAGGAAAATGAGAGAAAAGAGGAAGAAGAATTTATGCTATTTTTCAATAGGCTTTATCAAATTTAGGCAACAAATTATTTATTAAACAATTTTTGCAGTAGTGCAATCATCAACAATGGGTGTCACATACACTGTCCATTTGCAATTCATAACTCACAACTGCACCAAAGATGCATTAAGACTCCCATAAAATGATCCAAGTTTACAAAAGATCAAGAATCACTCACGATATAAACCAGTGTGAGAGTTGAGTGGTTATCTTCTCACATCAGTAATATTTTGTATTTTTGCTGATCCTGATTTTTATGTTTATTTGCTATGCACAGTAGGAGAAGTACAAGAATGGAAAAAAATAATTTCCTTCTCCTTAAGCTGAATTTTGCTGCCTTTCATTTTAGTTGATTACATCCTCTAAAAGCAGGCATATTCTGTAATCATCAGCATCGCCACCACTGCTGGAAATCTTTCGTGTCATCACAATGACACGAAAATTTTTATGCGCAATTTTGAATTTTGGCACAGTAATATAGACCTCCATGAGATGTGGAATTGATTAGATCTGCAGCCATTTTGAAAATATGGATTTGTACAAAGGAGGATTAGGGCCATTTAAAAAAATAAAATAAAATAGAAGGTCTTTTTTTAAATTTTGAGAATAAAGTCAAAATTTTGAGAATAAAGTTGAAATAGTATTTTGAGGAAAATGTCAAAATACTATTTTGAGAATAAAGCTGAAATAGGATTTTGAGAAAAAAGTCTAAATAGTGTTTTGAGAAGTGGAGAATAAAGCTATCATTTCTAGGGGAGTCTAGTGCATGGCTGCTGGAGCCTCTACAACATGAATGGTGTAGATGAGTTAGTGAAATCATACTTCAGAGTCGGTTTTAGTAATACGAATAGAAATACTATTTTGACTTTATTCTTGAAATTTCAACTTTATTCTCTAAATTAAAAAAAACAAAAAAATTTTGAGTCCTTCTATTTTTATTTTTTAAATGACCCTAATCCTCCTTTGTAGATTTGCCAGTAGGTGGCGTTATCTGTAGAAAAATTTTCACAGGAGGAAAGCCTTATTTCTGTGACTATTCCTCTGATCTGCATGAAACGAAAATCAAACCGATTGTGGAATCATACACCTTCATGGCCGCAACATGTCACATCTGCCACCATTGCTGCCTTCCATTGCTGTGGCTGAAATCGGTGAAAAAATAACAATAATAATAAATTCAGGGATATTTTGGAATCAGCTTCACTTCTGCATACTTTGGTTCTTAATTATCCAATCTGCAAAAACATGACCATAGTGTCTAGCCTCACATCACATCAAGCGGGACAGAGTCAGGTCAGCATTCATGAAGAAATTGGGGCTTTTCAATATACCATTAGCAGTTGCATGGCAACCACTAATTTTAATCTTTTAATTTTAATCTTAATTTTAGCCCCAACCAGGATGGCCTAAGATGTAAACCAAGAAAGTCACAGGTCATTTATCATGTGGAGTGTGTTTTCTGGCCAAACCAGTGGGAGTTCACCACCTACCTGACTGCACCAGGCTGCCCAGCATCCTTCTCTTTCCCTCTCTCTCTAAGCTTTCCTGCTGAGTCAATAAGGAACTCTTTGGCTTATAGAGGATGGAACAGCTCAAAATAGAACGCCTTAGCTTCTATGCCGAAAAGATATGAGTTGCGCCCAGTCTTGAGGAGCACATTAAATCTGTTGACATGAATGTTTCAGAGGTCTAGATGAAGAGGACGTCACGCCCAACTGCGTGTCTCCTCATGAGGAGAGAGGAGGTAAATCTGCTCCCTGTTGACTGCTGGTTGAGATCAGAGTGTGTGCACTGTTGTACATGCAGTTATTTCTTTTATCTTGTGTTTTGCTTGCTGGTGTCTTGAGTGACTTCATGTGGTTCAAAAAAATGCACAATAATATATTCACATACACAGGAAACAGGAGAGCACAGCTAAATTACTTACAGAAGTATTGTTTGTTCTGGGATGTGTGCTGGAAGGTCTGCTATCATATTTGCTTTCTGAAATCTGATTATTAAAACCAGGCCCATGATGAGATGCCATTAACTGCCACTTGTCAGCTAGCCCTCTAAATGGAGTGTGGAGAGACATTTGGAGGTTAAGAAGAAATGAGTAATGCTATCATCCACAGCAGCATTTAAAAAGGAGGGGCAGAGCCCAGTGGTAGGGACAAGGGGGGAACTGGGACTGGACAGTAGTCTCTGTTTCTGTTCCAGCTCGTTTCCCTGAATAACTACATCTTTTCTCGCTCTCTCTTTCTTCCTCCTAAAACTTTTTGCAAACACTTCCATTCATATCTTTCCTCTTCTTTCCTTTTTAAATTGATTATCCACCCATTTACACCTTACCTCATGTTCTCTCACTCCTCTCTTTTTATCTTCTTCTTCCCTACTGGCTCTTACGTTCTGGCTTGCACCAGAGTTTCTTTCCTCGTTTCCAAGTTTCCTTTCCATTTCTCATTGTTATTTAATCCCTCACTCCTGTCGCCCTCAGTCCATTTCCCCCTCATGCATTTACTAGATCTCTACCTTCTGTTATCCCTCTTTTCTCTCCCTCTATCCAACCTCCTCTCTTTTGCCTTCCTCTAGCTCTTTATTCTCAGGGGCGTCCCTGACCCCATTCATTCATCTCTCCTCAAGACAGTGGATCCGCTTTCAGCGATTACTCTACATGCTCCGCTCTCTTTAACATCCCATCCCTGTGTTTTCCAACCACTTTCACTTCCACCCTCCCCATCCTCATTCCCTTTCCCTCTTTTGTCTCGCTCCAACCTATTGCCCGAGGGGAGTGATTGACAAGCAAGCGGGGGTCTTGTAAAGGGGAGTTTCTGATTGGTGGCGAGGGGGATGAAAAGGATAAAGCCTCCTGGACCTGCCCTGTCTACACTGCAAAAAAAGGATTCATTGTAACTCATCTTTTGCTCATTCTGAGCATGTGTGCACATCGAGCATTTTTCAAGTGGCTTCTTTGAGTTCACTGGTGTTTTAGTTGTCTGTGTTTGTTCAGGTGAAAACCATCCAAAATTTTAGATGGAACCAAATAACCAAAAGGATAAAAGGAGGGAGGACTGCAAAAGTGTAATAATTAAATAGCTTGGCACTTTTACTCTGCGAACTGTGCGCCAAGCTTGCTGCTATTCTAAGCCTTTTTGTGTTCTGTGGGCCTCCCACTGCTTGCTAATTTTCACACCTTTTCACTGAACAGCTTAATTCATCTTTTAAGCTCAAGTTTTGATCTTTAGAATTTTCATGCAAGTTGGCTGAAATGTGATGTACCCCCATTTGTTAACACAGGCAATAAAATGAGCTTAAAAGAGGCGTTATCAGCGCTCTCTTTAAAACAGATGTAACCAATTAAAACTAATGATGGAACAGAATGGGAAACCACCCTGAAGCAAAGGGGTTAGGGTAAAATAACAGGTGTGAGAATCTGACAGCCAGCAGTTTCTCTCATCTCAAGAGCAGAGGACAATAAAAAGGACAAAATGCTTATATTTAGCTGCTTTGCCTTTAACTTGTTGCAGGGAGGATTTATTTGATACCTCTCACATTGCATTTATTTTACCAAAATTTTGAATTTAGGAGTTTTCAAATTCTATTAACTCATAAAGGAAACCAGCCACAGGGACCCACAAGCCAGTGTACTCCTAGTGCCGGTCCCAAGCCCGGGTAAATGGTGAGGGTTGAGTCAGGAAGGGCATCCGGTGTAAAAACTTTGCCAAATCAATATGCGGATTCATAAATGATCCGCTGTGGCGACCCCTAACGGGAGCAGCCGAAAGAAGAAGAAGAAGAAGATTAACTCATAAAGGAAAAAATAAATAAAGAAAACATGGGTAATGCCTGCTTTAGTGTGCAACTCAGTGTCCTCAAGTACATATTATGCACTGAAATCGCTCTGATGGAACTGTAACATCACCTTTCGGCGTGTTTTTTTGCAGTGTCTGCCTTGTTCAGAAAAAAACTGTCTGAACACCGCCACCACGTGGTCAAACTGGTGTATGGCAGTTTGATTACTTGATGTCTTTACATTGCTTAATGTCAGTTTGTGCCATGTAATTTTAGGGACTGTTGGGTGTATGAAAGATCACATATCTAATGATGCTATCACAAAGCAAGAAAAATGGGTAGCAAAAACAGAATGTGCATGCAACACGAACATGTACTAATACAAATGAACACATTTTATAAATGCATAAGAAGGCTGAGCTTGCATACATAGTTTACACAGTATGATAGAAAGAAAGAAGCAACTACATGCAGCTACCTTCAATATCCTTAATTCCAGCTGAAAAATCTTTGTGTAACTATGCAAAAACAGCAAGTGAAGAGGTCTGCAAACAGCTGTGTTGTTGCACTTGCTAAGCACAGAACAGACCCCAGGAGCAGATGATTCTCCAAATGGGGAATCTAGTGACGTCTTTATCATATGACTCACACAAACACATACTGCACACACACACACACACACACACACACACACACACACACACACACACACACACACACACACACTGTGCTCCGGGCAACATTAAAGCGCCATGAGATACCAGCAGCTCACACGACAAAACAACAGCCTTCACATTCGTCACCGCACACTCCCTCTGAAAAAACACAATCAGTTGCTTATGTAGCCACGAGAGGGGAGGCAGGGAGGATGGCCCTCGGCGACATATGTGTTCCATCATGCTTGTCACAACAACACGTTTCATCTGCTAAATACGCTCTACCAGACAACAAATCCGCCAGAACGCTAAGAGCAACGCAAATTTGTTTACAGACGAAGTGACGTCTCACAAAGACATCCAGAGGTAGACGGCAGACAACGGAGACAGATAATACCGGTGGTGCTAGGAGCACCACTTTCACTTGTAATCCCTTTGGCATCTATTGATGAACAAGGAAACGGGATGCAAAGATCTTTGACGATGCTGCTTTTGAGCTAATTTCACACAGAACGCTTCATGTTTTATGCTTTCATTTTTAAGTCAACACTCTTTTAGTTCTATAATTGTGGTTTTCTGGGCTAGTTCCTCCCCTTAAAATGAAGCAGAGGAATGACACAGAAACAACTAGGGAGAAGTCAGAAAAGGCAAGTATGACAGACTGTAGTACATAAACTAAATGCATTCACATTAACCTCTAAAACTGTCGGGTCACTAGTGATCCACTAAGGGGTAGGGTAATATTACATTTTAGTTAAACAAGTATAGTTTCAGAAAGCAGACGCTATTGCATTTCAGTCATGTCTCTTGCATGCATCTTGGTATAGAGCTGTCGTTATAATATTTCCATTTGGCAAAGTCAAATGCACTATATGGACAGTATTGGGCCACTCCTCTCAATAAGTGAATTCAGAGGTTTCAGTCAGTCCCATTGCCACAGGTGTATAAAATGAAGGAGGTAGCCATGTAGTCCGGTTTGTGAAAGAATGGGTTGTTCTAAAGAGCTCACTGCGTTAAAGTGTGGTACTGTGATCGGATGCCACCATCGCAAAACGTAACACACTTTCATTTATATAGCACTTACTGACCACTTAGACAGCTGTAGACTACAAGCCACAGTAGCCTAGCCTAACATGCATGTCTTTGGACTGTGGAAGCCAGAGTACTGGAGGGAAACCAATGCAAGCACAGGGGGAACATACCAACTCAACACAGAGAGGTCCCTATTGGGGTTCAGACCAGCGATCTTCTTGCTGTGAAGTGACTATGCTAACCACAACATCACCATGCCACATAAGGTGGTTCTGATAATGAAATGCACCGATTAATTGATCATCAGCAGTTAGCAGTTTATTGTTAGCATTTGAATAGTACCACAAACTTCCCAGGAAATTCACCCTCTGGTCAGACCATGAAATGATCAGAAAAACTGAAAAGAAAAAAAAAAAAACAGGAGGTACATTTCTGACTCTGTCTGCCCTCTGTTAGCATGTTAAATGTTAAAGTTCATGACAGCACAATTAGAAAAGATTAAACATGTATACCTTGTTTGGAGGGTTGCCAGGAGAAAGCTTCCTTTCTCTACATGGCTTAGGTTTGCAAAGGTGCATCTGAACAAACCACAAGATTTCTGGAAAAATGTCCTTTGGACAGATGAGACCAGGGTGGAGACATTTGACCATCATGTACAGCACAACATTTGATGAAAACCAAACAGCATATCAACACACCCACCGCATGTCAACTGTCAAACATGATGGTGGAGGGATAATGATTTGGACTTGTTGGTAGCCACAGGACTTGGGCGCCTTGCAGTCACTGAGACAACCGTGAACTCCTCTGCATGCCAAAGTATTCCAGAGTCAAATGTAAGGCCATCGGTCTGACAGTTAGCTTGGCCAAAACTAAATCATGTACCAGGTCATTGATCCCAAGTACAGCAGCAAATCTACAACAGAATGTCTGAAAATGAAAAGAATCACGGTGTTACAATGATCCAGTCAACGTCCAGACCTCAACCAAATGGAAATGCTGTGGTGGGACCTCAAGAGAGCTAAGCATGAAGGAATGCCTGTGAATCTCAATGAACTGAAGCAACGCTGTAAAGAATGGGCCATAATTCCTCCATGACGATGTGAGAAACTGAAAGGAATTCTTGATTACTTCAAGTTATTGGTTCTATAAGCGAATCATGGGTTGGTCTTTGTTTTTCACATGACTGCATAGAGTCCTGTGAAAACTTTCTTTTTCATTACTGTATGTGTCACCCCTTTCTTAAGAGTCAGTTCATGTTCCTCTGTGAGATCTGACTGTGAGGGACTTAGCAGCATGTCTGTACAAGGGTGTGGATAGCAGTTGATTAGCAAAGGGATAGGGACATCCGAAGTTAGATAATTAGGGAACAACAGGTTGTAAAGTGTTCACTGGAAATACATTTGGTAGAGGTTTCAGGAACAATGACAGTCAGCACAAATACATCCAAATATTCTCCATAGATACACACAGCTAGACTTAAGTGAGAAACTATCCTCTTTTATTTATTTTCTTTTTTCGGTAAATTGGGTGAAGTGACCCTTTAAGTGATTAAGTGATGCTCAGTGACATGAAAAATGAGAAGGAAAATGAACATTTCTGCATCAAGAAAAAGTGTTGACAGGTTAATTGGTCACTGAATGTTCAGCAGCTTCATATTAGACAGACAACAATTGCATTCTGTCCAGAAGAAATCCTGTTTCATATTAGTATAATTGATGGAATGCAACTGATGGGTGGTCTGCTCTTTTTTTTGAGAAAGGGTTGCTTTGGGCTCAGTGCTCCAAACATTATTGCGCTGTACAAATTTGCCACACCACAAAACTCATTTGTCCGTGTTGTCTCAACTTGGCTGTATGCCTGAGCGCATTTGAAAACCCCATTTGGAGATGTTTTCGGGAATAAAATAGTACAATGCTTAAGAAAAAAAAAAATCCTATTTAGTGGGAGTTTGTCTTTGTGAGCGTGGCGTCATGCTAAAAACCCTATTTTCGCCGGGAACGGCCACCCTATCACAAACTCTGCAGGGGAGCCACATTAGAGGTAATGTCATCCACAGTTTAGCCCTCCACTCCTCATTCCTCCATCTCTCCCCTAATGAACTCCCACTGAATTACCACTTCACCAGCGCCCTGCCTTTTTATGATTCTATTTGTTTATCTATCTCTGATTTCCTCCCTCGTCTTCCTCCGCCGCCCGGGCACGCACCAGCTCTTTAATTTTATTGGCCACCGTTAGCGAGAGGCGAGTCGAGGCGTTTGGCTTGTCAGATACCCCCCCCAAAACATCCCCCCCTCCAAAACCCACCTCCACTTCGTTTGGTAAGATTAGCATTAGCAGATTAGGGCGCTCATCAGTCAGATGGGGCGGGGTGGGTGGAGGGAAAGGACCCCTGCGGTGGCAGGCCGCGGCCAAATCGCACAAACATCTCTGGAAGGCATTGTGGCGTAATTGAATGCACAATAATTTCCCTCCATTAATACATCTCTCATATCGCGGCTTAAGCACGAAATGTCCACATTATCCGTTGCACTTCTCTGTTAATGTCTTCGCTCCTTAACAGTACATTTAATAGCACGAGTGAAGGGGAGCGCGCGAGCAAGTGCAGAGACGAACATCTGAAAGGCGTCTCATTTTTCATTAATCTGTTCTAAGTAGGTGTCAAAGAAAATGGAAAGAATGATCACAACTCCAGCTGTTCGTGTGACGCCTGCCAAACTTTTGTGGATTCACTAACACTGACTGATAGCCGCCCAACGGGAACACCTATTAACGTCTCTTTTCTTTTTAATTTCAGTTATTGTCCTTTCATGATGTCGAGGCTGAATCAGGAGAAAAGAAAGTCTCCTCTCTTCCCACAAACTTTTCTTTATAACCTTCTTTATCGGTGCATGAAGCCATGAACAGAAACATCTGCAGCAAATATAAAACAGTAGCACAGACACCACAGACAACCCAAACGCACAAATGTGCATGTACACTTCCAGGGTATGTGCTTGTATATCGCTTGCGTACCAGCTTTCACCTTAAAAGCACTCAGTGCTGTTGCAGTGCATGAAAGCAAATGTCCAGAATTCCAAAATATACACCTCTAGCAAAATAGCAATGACTATTTACATTTGCAGGGATTTGTCTCAATGAAAGACATTTTTCTTTGTTGATAGACAAGATGCTAAAATACATACAAGAATTTAGTTCCATTTACTATATTTTCTTTCAGTAAATCCTCTTTAAAGGTTGTCCAAACATATATGATTAGCTTTGGAAACTCTGGACACATACAACTAATACCTTTAAGCTAGTTTTGAATGTGTTCTCATTAAAAATAACAAAGGTAATGCACTATAATTAGACACGCTCATCAGCCACTTGAAATTCCTTCATTCTTCCTGGCATAGATTGAACAAGGTGCTGAAACATTCTTCAGAGATTCTGGTCCACATTAACATGTTAGTATCAAGCAGCTGCTGCAGACTGACCACCACATTCCAAAGGTGGATTGGATTGAGATCTGGTGGCAGTTGAAGTCATTTGAATACAACGAAGTCTTTGTCATATTTAAGATTATTAGAGCTTTGTGATATGGTGCAAGATCTACTGTAAGCAGCTATGGGTGTACAGTCATAGTAAAAGTGATGAACATGGTCAGCAACAATGCTCAGGTTGGCTATAAACATTGCTCAGTTGGTACTAAGGGGCCCAATGTGTGCCAAGAAAGAGTCCCTCACATCATTGCACTACCACCACCAGTCTGTACTTTGATAAGAGGCAGGATGGATCCATGCTTTCGTTTTCTTTAGCTAAATTTTAACCCTACCATCCAAATGTTGCAGGAGAAATCCAGACTCATCAGACCAGGCAGACTTTTTCCAATCCTCCATTGTCCAATTTTGGCAACCTCATGCAAATTGTAGCCTCAGTTTCCTGTTCTTAGCTGACAGGAGTGGTCCCCCTGTGTGGTCTTCTGGTGCTGCAGCCCATCTGCTTCAAAGTTCAACATGTTGTGCACTCAGAGATACTCGCCTGCATATCTTGGTTGTAACAAGTCAATAATTGAGTTGCCTTCCTGTCAGCTCAAAGCCGTCTGGCCATTTTCCTCTGACCTCTGGCATCAACAAGACATTTTCTCCCAAACAACTGCCACTCACTGGATATTTTCTCTTTATTGGATCTTTCTCTGTGAACCCTAGAGATGGTTGCAAGGGAAAATATCAGCAAATCAGCAGTTTCTGAAATGTTCAGCCCAGCTCCTCTGGCCCCAACAATCATGTCACATTCAAAGTCACTTTATCCACCTTTCTTTCCATTTTTGATGCTCAGTTTGAACTTCAGCAGGTCATTTTGACCATGTCTCCATGTCCATCTTTGAGTTGCCGCCATAAGACTGGTTGATTAGATATTTGCAGTCATGAGCAGTTCAACATGTATACCTAATGGCGTGACTTGTGACAAGAACGGACATCAATTTCAACCCTACGGTCATGAACAAAAGCTTATATATGGTTAGTCAACCCTAATTATTTACTTGTTGGTAACTAAAGTTTAATTAAATATCAGTTCACTAGTATTTAATAATAGCTGTTATACCTACAAAACCATAATTATTGCATTGTAAATGACAATACCATGCACATATAAACTCACCATTATCCAGATGGGAGTGTGCTACCATCAAAGAGCCAATCCATTCTCTGTCACACACACACAGCAAAATGACCCAGCACTGGATCCGGTTCACAGATCCTCTCAGTCAGATCCATGATGTCCTAAAAAAGTACAAAGCAGCATTATGTTAAGGAATCTGACGGTAAATGAGCCTAATCTTCTGTCTTGCTTTGTAACTGCATGCCAACAGAGGTTGCTTCATTTACAGCGTGGTGCCTGTCTCATGCTATTCAGTTCTTATGTGTTCATAAGTAAGATAAAGTCAGTAAATATAAGCATAGTACTTGACTGAGTGTTGTGAGTCGGTACTGAATGCGACTTTTGTTGTAAATTGGCCCTATATAATAAAACTGAATTGAACTGAATTGAATATTACACAAGGAATTAATTTAGTTCATGTTAATAAAATTGGCCATGTAGTTAGTAATAATTAGCATTTTTGAATATTAACATTTTCTTTCTTCATTCATTTCATTTCTTATTTTTATATTTTGACTTTGAGTACTCTTTAAAATAAGTACACAAGACAAACAGCCTATCATAAAATAACCTGACATGACGACCACATTTTTCAAGTTTAACAAAATTCAGCATGATTCAGATCAACTGTCCAATATGAGGCACATCAATTACTTTACCCTTATCAATATCGTCTTCTGGACCATTTCTACAAGCAAAACTCTATAGTATATGTGTCTCATACTGAGATGAAACACACACTCAAACAGATTTTGAGAGAAGTTATGGTGGTACTATACTAGATTTTTAGGTTCTCGAATGATTCAAGATTAAAGCTGTAGTATTTTAAGGATAAAATTTGTAATATTTTAATAAGGATGTCATGATATTTGGTGAAGATGAAAGTCACAGGATTTGTCCACTCATCCGCCACTTCAGTCAAAAGGCAGCAACACAGTGCATCAGAGCATCAGAATGTGGAAGAAAGGTGATTTATATGAAACACCCAGACAGCCATACAGGCTGGTCTGGGCATTTCAAAAGCTTTTCTAGGGTTCTCCAGGGTTTGCAAAGTATGATACAAAAAAAGAGAAAGGGGTGACCAGGATGGACAGGGTTAGAAATGAGTACATCAGAGGGACAGCTCAAGTTGAGAAGTTTGGAGATAAAGGCTGAGATGGTTTGGACATGTTCAGAGGAGGGATAGTGGATATATTGGACAAAGGATGTTGAAGATGGAGCTGCCAGGCAGGAGGAGAAGCGGAAGACCACGGAGAAGATTGATGGATGTAGTGAAGGAGGACACGCAGAGGGTTGATGTGAGGGAAGAGGATGCAAGGGATAGGATGAGATGGAGGCAGACGATCCGTGGTCTGTGATCTGTGGTGACTCCTAAAGTTAGCAGCCGAAAGAAGAAGAAGATCCAAAAAAGAGAAAATATACATTGTTCAGAAGTTCTATGGGTAAAAACGCCTTGTTGATGCTAGAGATGGGAGGAGAATAGCCAGACTGCTTCAAGCTGACAGGAAGCCAACAGGAACTCAATTATAGACAACCAAGGTATGCAGAAGAGCATCTCTGAATGCACAACATATTGAACTCTGAAGCAGGTAGGCCACTACTGTCAGCTAAGAACAGGAAACTAGGGATGCAGTTTCCATGGGCTCACCAATATTGGGCAACAGAAGATTGGAAAAATGTTGTGTAGTCTGTAGTTATGTTAGTTAGGTAGTAGTTAGGGTCAGAATTTAGCTAAAGAACATGAAAGCATGGATCCATCCTGCCTATATTCAGGTTCAGGTTGCTGTTGATGGTGGTGTAATGGTATGGGGAATGTTTTCTTGGCACATTTTGGGCCCCTTAATACCAGCTGAGCAATGTTTAAACACTGAAGCCTACCTGAGTATTGTTCCTGACCGTCTCCATCCCTTTATGACATGCTATGTCTGGGATGTGGTGGAATGGGAAATTCACAGCAACTGTGTGATGCTGTCATGTCAATATGAACTGAAATCTCTGAGAAATATTTCCTGCACCTTGTTGAATCTACGCCATCTCTGTTGTTATAACACTATGACTTTTTCTTCAAAATTACTCAATTTTCTTGAAATATTTTGCCATTATTTTCAAATTCTTAAAGTTTTGATTCTATAGACCATCAATTTACTTTGAAAGCAGAAGAAGAATCCTTTTCAACAAAAGTTATAATGGCTGAAGCTGCTCAAAAACTCCCATGAAGCTCAGCTCTCGTTTTTTCTGTTTGTAATTTACCGTGCAATATTTGCTATTATGCATGTCGTAACTGACTGGATAATAAGTTGACCTAACACGTGAAGCATCCATGAATCTGACTGTGCAGCGAGGTCTTCTCTAATATCTGCACCATTGTTTTTGGGTTGTTTTTTTTTTTTCATCTGCTCCACGGCCAACTTAGTTATTGTGCAAAGTTATCTACAGTCTCCATGCTTCAACGTGATCATAAACACACAAACACCAGAGTAAACTGAAATCTCACAGTTGCCACTCATGCTTGATCCCATAAATGTTGCCATGGTGTTGCAGCCTAGCGACCTGTGCGTGTGAATGATTTACACACACACACACACACACACACACACACGCGCGCGCACACACACTCACCTTTAATTCTTTCCTTTCAGCAGCCTGCAAACACTCAGGGATAAGTGCTTGACGTGCTGGTCGAACAATAGACATATTACCTCTGGCGGTGACTGCTGGTGGGAGTATTAGTGTGTTTGTGTATACCTGCTGTTAGCGTGTGTGTAGACAGACAAATAAAAAAAGAAAAGAAAAAAAACAGGTGGGAGGTATTACATGTTGAAAAGGAGATGGAATGGTGCTTATATAGCGCTTTTCTACTTTAACTGAGCACTCAAAGCGCTTTTTACTACAAGCTTTATTCACCCTTTCACACACACATTCATACAGTGCTTTATTCCATGCCTTTAAGTGCATTAAACTATCATACACACATTCACACTCCGATGGATGCGCCGGGACCAGTGTCTTGCCCAAGCACACTTCGGCATGTTGACTGGAGAAGCCAGGGATCGAGCAGCCAACCTTCCTGTCGGAAGAGGACCCGCTCTACCACTCTACAGCCAAGGAGCCAGATTACTGTAAAATATATAGAAATGAGGGGTGGCTCAAAACTTTTGCACAGATTAGGAAATTATATTAGGGATATGAGGAAAAATCTAACCGCAACAAGCTGCCCTGTAAACGGGACCTGTAGAACTCATACGCTTGTTTTATGGTAGCACTTTAAAATGTCTTGCGTGCAAACTTAACTCCAACGTAAGAGAAATGTGTAGATTCAAAGAAAAAGGGACAAGGTAATAAAGTGAAAGTTTTATGAATATATGAATGCAGCCATCATAAGTTGGAACTGACCTAATTGGTGCATACCTGCACCTTTTGTCAAATTCATTAGCAAAGAAAGAGCACAAAGCCCAGCCTCATAGAAACCTGAGAGTCTGCACAGCGCAGCGCAGAAAGAGTGTGTCTGCATTAAGAGTGAGCCATTTCACACTCAAGGCCACTGGTCTGCAACATCAATGGAAGCCTGTAGAAACTAATCCCAATGTGAGGTCCATAGAGTCTATTCAGACAGGTGTGAACACATTCGGAAGGCTGAATTGGTGAAAGTAAAGTGAAAAGGGCATAAAAGAAAATCATCTTAATGCTTTTAAGATGGAATTCTGCTCAGACAAATGCTTGTGAAGTTTGCTGATGGAGGTATGTGTGTGAATAAATCTCTGCAAGTGTGTTTCAGGATTTCCTGAGTGAATTATCAGTGTACATTTGTATATTTGTGCTCCTGTTTTTCTGTGTGTTCGAGACTGTCGTTTGTGTGTGCAGCACATGTGTGCGTGGCCTTGCTCAGGGAAGCGCACCGCCCCGCGGATGACACTCAGAATGCATTATAACCATTAATGAAAAAGTTAATGGGGCATTTTCTTACATATCAATTTACATTTGACTATCTGGGCGCACAAATGATGTCTGGGCGGTCGCGGCCAACGCCACTCCGCACCAAAACAGAGAGGTCTAATGTGTTTTTGTGGACATCAAATGTTGTGAATAATGACGCGTCCACTGAATGCAAATCAGATGACACTTGATAGGCCATGATCAACAGTGCCTGCATGCAAACTTTTATGCACAGACACAATGAAAGAGAGGAAACGGCGAGGGAGCTGCTATAGTACGGACAAAACATGTTCTTGCTGCATTACAGCTTTCACACATAGACTGTATATAAAAGATGGATGTAGCCACGGTGACGTCACCACTTCATTTTGTACTTTGCATTTTGTAATCCTAATGTTAGCAGTTTAGCTGCTGCCATGCTGGGTTCTTTCGAGGTGGAAATGACCATATTTGGATGAGAGAGCGGACTGCTAAATTATCAGCTAAGCCTAGCAAGCTCAGTTAGCAAGCTGCAGTCATCAAATGTGCAGGTGCAATACACAGACACACAGGCACTATATGGACAAAAGTCTTGGGCCACCTACACATTTCTCCTCCAGGAACTTTTTTAGCATCCCATTCTAAATCCATAGGCATTACTATGAAGTTGTTCCCCCTTTGCAGCTATACCAGCTTGCACTCTTCTGGGAAGGCTTTCCGCAAGATTTTGGAGTGTGGCTGTGGGAATTTTTTCCCACACATCCTGAACAGCATTTGTGAGGTCAGACACTAATGTCGGAGAAGAGGGCCATCCCAAAGGTATTCAATAGGGTTGAGGTCAGGGCTCCATGCAGGCCAATTAAGCTTTCCCCAAACTGTTCCCCACAAAGTTAGGAATTGTCCAAAATTTCTTGCTAAGCTGAAACATTGAGATTGTTCTAAACTAAGGGGCCCAGGCCAGCCCCAGACAAACTTTTCTATCTGGCAGTCTGATAGATGAGTCACTCCACAGAACACGTTTCCACTGTTACAGAGTGCAGTGCTGAAATGCTTTACACCACTCCATCAGATGCTTAGCATTGTATTTGGTAATTTAAGGCATGCAGCTGCTTGACCAAGGAAACCCATGCCATGAAGTGCTTGGTACACAGACACTCCAGCAAGTCCACATCACATGCCCAAACTCTTTACTTTTATGCACAGAGGCCACAGCCCCCGTCCGTGCCTTGGTCATGTGCAGGGTCTGCACCTCATCCAAATCACGAGTCTGTTGACTCCAAGGGGTAAATCGTAGAATTTTTTGGATGGTCTGTTTGGATATGTAACCACAGAACAAGCGACACCACTTGTCAGGTAATCCCATTAAAGTTGCGCAATAGATATCAACATCACAAACACAGTGGGGAGGTCCAGTTCTCTTACTTGAATTGGTAAAGTTGAGGGGGAAATGGCATTTATTGTACCTGGCTTGTGGTTAAATATTGTTTTGTCAGACCTTTTGCCATGGGATTCTATGTGGAATGACTCACTTTAGCCATCCTTTAATCTAGCCCTAACTCTACCAGTAAGTCATTGACAGACCTGGTGGATATTAAGACCTGAAAATTTGATTGTTGGTTCTCTTTATTTTTGTAGACTTACAGTGGATATAGAACATGAACACACCCCTGTTAAAATACCAGGATTTCCTGAAAATAAAAATTAGAAAAATTATAAATATATACGATAAACTGGTTACATAAGTGGGCACACCCTAAAACTACGCTTTGTTGAAGCACCTTTGCTTTATTTACAGCATTCTCCATATGTCTAGACTATGAGGTAAGGCTGCAAGATATAAAACTTATCTTTCTCTTAAGGCCAGGCTAAATTTTGCAAAAAATACATCTGTCTCTCAAAAGCATGTGAGAAAATGCTCCCTGGTTTGATG
>VUQH01089773.1:10701-30697 GCA_015106775.1 Etroplus canarensis | reverse complement strand
TTTTCTTTAAGACTAAACTATTTTACATGTCTAATACATTAGTGGTCGGGAACTTCCCTGATTTTTAAGGAAGGTGGTCAAACTCATTAATTCACAGGACATATGCAGCCCAGTTTTATCTTAAATTGACAAAACCAATATCAATTTTACCCCCTTTCTCCCAGTATAAAGAAGTACTAAAAATGTTCACATTTAATGAATCATATATTTACCAAACAGATGAACAGCCTGAGATGTCAGCAGCATTACATTTTCCAGATCAGTGTATCTACAATACACAAAACCTTCACTTGTATTTTGCAGCTAAACAAAAATAGTATTTCACTTCATGATTCAACTTCTTGAGATCTAAAAATACTGTCTCATTTCAGTTCAAGAAATGGCCTTAAAACTTAATGCTTCTTTGTTTGTGATGCAGTGCTTGAGAGTGAAGAGCCTTTTATTGTGAGACTGCTGTTTGAGCCGTCGGGACGTCCTGACTCACAGCAGGATTACTACCTGACTGCCAAGGAGAATCTCTGTGTTGTCTGTGGAAAAGCGGATTCCTACATCAGGTTTGCTACACTTTCTCACCTTGTATTTAATTTGAAGGTGTTCTTTTCTAAAAACAGTCCTTTACAAACTGTTCATCTTGTCTAACCTCAGGTACAGAACAATGAACTAAATTTTGATTTTAACTCTATTCAGTTATTTAAAAACTCAGGATCCTATATGTCATACATGTTAAATGCCAGATTGTACAGTTTTCCAAGGGTAAATGTCTGTAGTTGCACCAAATCACTTAGCAGAAATGATTAACTTGTGACTTCCTCTGGTCCCAAAGGAAAAACATTGTGCCGCATGAGTATAGGCGGCATTTTCCCACGGAGATGAAAGACCACAACTCCCACGACATCCTGCTGCTCTGCACTGGCTGCCACGCTGCCTCCAATGTGCACGACAGCTTCCTGAAGCAGAAGCTTGCTGAAGAGTTCGCTGCCCCTCAGGGTTGCGAGGAAGGAGTTCGAACGTTTGAGGACTGCGACCGACGACGAGTACGCTCAGCGGCTCGGGCTCTGCTCACTGCTGGGGAAGGACTCCCTGAGCAGCGGCGAGAGGAGCTGCAGGAGCTGGTCAAGACATTCTTAAACATGAGCGAGGAGCAGGAGCTGACGAACGAGCAGCTGCAGCAGGTGGCAAGTTTGGAGACAAAGTGAGTTTGATAACTGATCCCACATCAGCTATTGTTCTCTCCTGAAATCAAGAAAGTTAACACAGTTGTACAACTCCAAGTGTAAAATGTAGCATGCAGCAGTGTTGCATGGTCGAAATTTGAAATTAGAAACTTGGAGCACTGTGGCTACATTCAAGCATACTGAATATATTTGTACTGCACAGAGCTTGTAACACATGGCAAAAAGTGCCCATAGCCATAGGATTAAATTCCACTTATTTGAGAAAATGTGGCACAAATGTTATTTATTTAGCTATGACAGAAGAACTCGCATATCTATCAAATAAGGTAACACAGTGTAGTTGCCTTTACTGTATGTGGCCTGAACATCTCTCATTTCTCTCTAATACAGTAGGGTCTTTATCTTAGAGTGTAAAGTGCCTTGAGGCGACTTTTTTGCGAATTGGCGCTATATGAATAAAATGGAATTGAATTAAACATACCACCCATTGAAGGCTCATTATGAGCCAGGAAAAAGCACGTGAAAATGAAATGGGTTTTACAAAAACGTCTCATCAGTTCATGTGCGAATTGATAGTTGTGCAAAATAGGATTAACTTCAGGGAATAATTACGCCAACAAAAGTTCCTTGTCATGCTTTGTTGGGCTTATTTTACAATCACTTCCTCTAAATTTGCATTCAGCTGCTGACAATTTTACACGAGACACATGGGAGCAGTATTTGTTTCTAATCTTAACAATGTGCATTAAGTTGAGCTAAATCTTTTTGATTACTACACGCTGTAAGTAAAGCGTGAGCAATGTTTTTGTTTTTCTTTTTTACTTTGAAATATCAGACTCAGTATTTTAAAAAACTGATATGCTGTGTTTAAGAATTCCATAATGGTGCATATTTACTGAAGAGAGCATTTTAAAGTTAAATTATACTGTATCTTTACATTTCCATACTAAGAAGCATTCATTATTGATTAACATGCTGTAAATGCCCATACTAATATTTGAAGAATAACAGCCCAGCCATTTTATTGGTTGATCCCTGATCATCATGCTGTTTGCGTAAAATGTTCCATGCAGTCATCTTGAGCCATACATATAGTAACATTACTCTGACTGCTCCTCTCTCCTCTGAAGGATTTTAAATGAGGCGTACGTTCCTCATGGGCTAAAGGTGGTGCAAGCGCACGCTGAGCAGGGTCTGCGGGGACTGATGCTCCTGGAGAGTCGCTGGAGGCAGCATTTCCTCACCACCATGCAGCCACGCCACCTCCCTCCTCTGTGGTCCGTCGACCACAATCACAACAAGTTAATTCGCAAATATGGAGAAGACCTGCCCATTAAACTCAACTGACCAGCCGTCTTCATGAAGAGCACAAGCAACTTCACACCAGGACAGGAAACCTGGTTTTGACTCATTCCACCTGTGGATTTGGATTGGATTTAGATCCAATTCCCTTTGTTTTTTTTTTTTTAGTGAGCATGTAAACTTACTAATTGAGCAGGGGGGATGTAAGTATTACCAGCATGTTGCTGCTGTCAAGACCCTACTTGGCAATGGATACTGGACATGATTTCTGATGACGCAGAGTGGTGGTAAGATGATTGAAGTAAATGAACTCTAGCTCTGAGTCTGAAAAACACTAACTTTACTGTGTCATGGACCATTTGTGATTACACGTGGACACTTTTTTTATTATAAAAATGATTTATTTATGTCAAGATCATGAAAATTGAACAGATTTTTAGAAAAAGCTGCTGCCTGCTCCGAATTTCCCTATAATCAACAACTCCCCTCCCAGTCACCCGTGCAGGTCAGCAGCTTATTACACCATCACTCTCTCAATTTGCTTTGCAGGTTGTTTTAGGACCTTAAATTCTTTGGCACTCCACCCAGCTTTTGTTTTCAGTCTATTGTCTGTTGTAGGTCAGTAGATGAAAAATGGATTTCTCCAGTAATGCCATGAAATCAAACTCGTCTTTGCCCTAGTCCGGTTTAAAAGATAAGTTTGTCACGGCATCTCTGGACCTGAATGTGTTTTGCGTGGGGAGACAAATTTAGGTAAAGTTGGCTTTTTTTTTTGTTTTTTTTTTACTTGGTCATTTAAACTCTTTATTATGTCATGGTGCCAATCCCCCTGACGGTTGGGACATCTTCATGGCTCGCGTTTTAACGTGCCTCTTAACCCCCAAACCTGACTGGAGACGGCATCAGGACACAAGCTTGTTTCAGTTTCACTACGACGTCTTTTTCCCAGAATCCTCACTTCACAGTGAAGAAAGGCTGCCAACTCAGACGTGGTAATTAAAATGACCCTTAACCCTTTGCAAAGCTTTTGAGTGCAATAAATTCATCATATGAAAGTTACATTTATGAAAACAGCTGCTTTGTATTTATTCATGTTTTCTTGGATTTAAGCCCTGAAGCTGTGAATGATACAATAAAGGTGATGTTTATTAATCTTCTGGCTCTTGTTGAACACATATCTACACTCTCCCTCCTCCTCACCAAAAAAAGACACAACCACATTCATTTTTTTTATTTCTTACAAAATCACAGTTTAATAAATAGTCTGTAAAAATGAGTACAAAAGTGGTTTTCTTAACATTTCATATATGAATCACTCGTGACTTTCAGGTCAAAGGAGTCTTTAAGTGGATTTTTTTTCCTACAATCTAGTTTTGCTGAATTAAGGCCTCTTGATTTTGGCATCAGAACAATCTCAGTCAAATGTTTTGTATCTGAAGTTGAATTAGTTATGAGCTCCCCTGGTTTCACAGTTCAGTCAGGAAAATTAAATAAAGCACATTTACAAATAAATAAATAAAAAGGCTCAACATGCAGAATCCCTTTTTCCTAAGACGCCGACAAACTAAGCGCATTTTCTAACGGTCAGTGTTTGACACTGCGACAATAACAATGGCACATGAGGCTGCTTCATCCAAGGGGATCCCACCAAAGTTGACTTTTCCTTTCTTGAGTGCCCTTGATTTATTAACGCAGAGAAATAAGGGCTGACTTTGGGGCAAAAGTTTTAAGTAAATTTTGGTGAAGTTCCCCTTTGAAGAAGTCTAGCGGTGACAAAGAGTGCAATCCTGTGTTGTGAAAGACACTCTGACATCTTTACTGCATTACAGTGAAAACCTCTGCGGGTGGAAACACACCTGAAGATTCATCTTACTTTTTATTTTGGGACATTTCTGGGAAATTAATGTTAAGAAACACACTTGTTTTCTTGCCAGCAGCAGGTTAGCTTAGCATGGAGGACTGCAAACCTGGCTTTTCCTTTAAACAGAGCCAGGCTAGCTGTTTCCCCTATTGATGGGCTCCATGCTAAGCTAAGTGACTACTGGGTGTAGCTTCATAGTTTGCATACACAGACAGTATATAAAAGATGTATGTAGCTTCTGGCTCTGAAAAACCAATGTGGAAGTTCCTTAAACCTGCATATTTTTCCCAGTGGCCAGCAGGTGGCGACTCCTGTGCTTGCATAAAGATGGCTTGTCTTGTTTGGTCCTGTCTTCTATAAACACTTCTCTGATTATGGGCTTAATTTCTAATGTCAAGTCTTATTGAATATAACATGTTTATTTTGTAAAATATCATCCCAGTTAGGATTTAGAATGCTCATAAATCAGGGTATATACTGGGCTGAGCCTACTTTATGATTGACAAGTTTACCATAAGTGTGTCTCAGTCCTGCCTCATATCAAGACATCTGAGTTTAAAAAGCTAAGATGGCTACAGTGATGGTGAAGAGGAGAGTGCGGGCAGGGTGGAGTAGGTGGAGGTGAATATTGGGGTGATTTGTGACCGAAGGATAGCAGCAAGAGTGAAAGGGATGGTCATGAGCCCTGCTGACAAAGAGACAGGAGGCAGAGCTGGAGATGGCAGAGCTGAAGATGCTGAGATTTTCACTAGGACTCACCAGGATGGACAGGATTAAAAACAAGAACATCAGAGGGACAGCTCAGGTTTGGCAGTTTGGAGACAGTTAGAGAGGCATGTTTGAGATGGTTAGACATGTACATGACCATATATTGGATAGCGGATGTAGTGATGGAGGACATGCAGAGGGTTTGTGTGACAGAAGTGGATGTAAGGGACAGGGTGAGACGGAGGCAGATGATCCACTGTGGCTGAAAGAAGACGATGCTACACTGAGAAAGCTCAACTTGAGGCCTTAAAAAAGCCCAAAAAATGGACAGCGCAAACATCCATCTTTTATATACAGTCTATGTTTTGTTCCAATCTTCACTTCTAACCTTGAACCGGAAAGCGTATTATTTAAAAGCTCAGAGAACTTTGTGAATCTTCCCATGTGTGTCCACCTGTACTCCTGCAGAGTTTCAACACTAAGTTACTGCATATTTATAACTCCTTTTGTTCGCTGCGACAAAAGACAATTTTTACATATAAAAAACAACAATACAATTTAACAAATGAGTTTCAGATTTAGCCCCAAATCTCTTGATATTTTTTTTTGAAGGGACACGTTACTTTCACATTTCAGGACACCAGATGTTGCTCAAAAGTATTGAAAACACCACATTAGGGATCTTTTCTCTGATCCAGGTACACTGAAATGAAAATAAGGCATTTTCTAAACATTTCCAATTTGCAAGCCAGACCTTACCTCTAACTGTATCTCCAAAAGCTAAATTTTGAAACACATTTTCAGTTAATAGCACAAAAATTAAAGACATTTTGTAGCTTGCACATTTTGACCTTCAAGGCAAGAATCTACAAAGAATGTTTTGCACGTGTTTCATGAGGGAGAGTCACCCAGGTGTAACAAATGACCCCAAATGAACAGAATTCACATCTTCACACAGACCAATAAGATTGTCACATTAACATAAGATGTTGCAAAACTTATATATTGCTCCACAATGGCTGTGTTAAAATAAAGCTCCGGTTTAGGACAGGCTATAAACAAAGAGAATTCTAAATGTGAAGCGGATGGTTCCTCTAGTTTTTGGTCAAAGGCTGTTTGACGATGCAGAGAGGCTCAAAATCTGTACAGTTTCTGTCTGTTTTGGTGTTTTTTTTTCTTCCTTAAACTGGATATTTTCATGGTCATGTAAGCAGTTAAGTACCCCAAGCCCTTGAAACATGTTAAAAACACAATTTCTAAACTACACGGGCTTCGATGACAGAGAAACCATCTCAGTCCTGATAAACAATCTTTGTTCTCATCCAATGACACTGATAAGCAAAAAAGGGAAAGCTCTCCCTCCTCCTCACTGCACCACCACTGCTCCCAACAACCCCAACTTATTATTGCTTGCATGTTAATACATACAGTATGGGAAACCATTCTCGTCTCCGAAAACAGACAGTAAACTAGAAATATTTCACGGTTAGACTCCAGCACAAGTGACAGCAAGGGTCTAAAAAAAATAAAGAAAAAAGCATGACTGCCTAATGTGTTTTTGTGCCCCCCTCTTTCTGCTTTAACAAGGACGCGCTCCAGTTTGTGGGAAGAGACACAACACGGACATTTGCTGGTGTATTCAGGATGTAGCAAGTCACAAATTCTTTGGAGTTTCATTCATTAAGCCGAGATGATGGAGCCTGCGGGATTTTTTTGTGTACTGTCCCGTAGCAGGATGCAATGTTTTCACACACTCGCACGCTCACACATTCCTCAGATCCTCGCAAGTCAGTCCAAAGGAAACCATGTACGCACACACACACACACACACACACACACACACACACACTCTCGCTGCTTTTCTCAACGCAAAATACGACTGGCACAGATTATCAAAATAAATACCCTGGAAGCTTGGCACTATGCAAAAGAAAACTTCACATTTTTGAAAGAAATCTTATAAAAAACTATTGAATAATCTCAGTCTACTCCACGTTTTTGTTATCCTCACTATTACTTATATACTATATGCTGATGAAGGTTACACCAGTGTCGTAAACCTCTGAATGACTCAACTACCACTGAAACAATATAGCTCCTATTCAAATAGATTTTTTTTCCACAAACATACATCAAAATGAAGTATCTAACATCTATCGGACTATAGATAGTGCTGTTGTCTGGTATGCATCTCTTTATAGTGCCTCTTAACTTTTTCCTCCCTTTTCTTTCAAACAATCAGTTTCTTAAAGTAAAATCTGAAACCCTTCTGGGAACAGATAAGAAGTCTCATACACCTTCCGTTGTTTTATTCCACCTCAGACAGATGTTTTAGGATCTGTGTGGACGTCTGTCAAGGCAGATTACCTCACAGGTGTCCCTCCAGGATGCTGGTGACAGCCTGGTCCAATGAAGGGCCTGACGTGGCCCTGGTTGAGGCTGCAGAGGGGCCCTGCAGGCGCTGAAGCTCCAGTATGCTGTCGATGGCACTCTGTAGATGTTCACTGAGCATGTTGTCCTCTTGGAGGGGGGGAGGTGGCGGACTGAACCGCTGCTCAGGCCGAGGTGACGCATCCAACCTGTAACATTTCAGTTTTGGGGCACTGACATCTCTAGGAGGCAACTCAAAACAGATGTCCTGCGGCTCTGGCATAGAAAGAGGATTTGGGGCTTTTATTATGGAAGTGGGTGCTGTCTGTGGAACTTGCTCAGCATTGTTAGCAGGCAGAGTCCCATTGGACATCTCTTCGTCAAGCTGAGGACGCTGGGGTTCTCCATTGGGTGCCTGAGAGTGGCGCTCGTTGACAGCTCCGCCACCATTGGTCAGCTGCCCTGTGTGGTCCCTTTTGAGTCCCGGGTCATAGGCCGAGTTGTGGATCACCTTACGAGAGCCTGATTCCTGCTTGATGGTGAGTCTGAGAGCCCCACGTGAGCTGGAGCGGTATGTCTTTAATCCCGGAGGCCGGTCGGACAGTCGGGTCCAAGCTGGGGGAGAGGAGGGACTGCTAGAGGAGTGGGCACCATGAGGGGAAGACGCTGACGTAGCCAAGGCAGTCATAAAGGACTCTGGAAAAAGCAAGGTGGAGCAGATTAATTTTTCAATTTGGCAGGTTTAATTTTCCAAAGACATGCTGTCAAGATGAATTTGGGCCCTTAGTTGCCTTTGTGCTTCTTCACCCAACACATAATGGTTTATCCTAACTGTAGTTAAATGCCTCACAGCAAGAGGGTCCTGGGTTCAAACCCAGGTAGGGCCATTCTGTGTGGAGTTTTGCGTGTTCTCACCATGTTCACGCAGGGTTTCTCCAGGAGCTCCGGTTTCTCCTGCCATTAAAAAACATGCTATGGTAATGCTGTCTGTCAGGCCAGGACACTCTTGCAAAAGAGATTCTTAATCTCAAGAGTTCACTTCCTGTTTAAATAAAGGTTAAAACATATTGTGTGTATGTGTTTTTAAGAACACCTGTACTGTCCAGCATCTTAGCATGCAGCATGGTGAAGTGGAGTTCGACAAGCTTCTCTTGATGTATAATTTCTGACATAATTTATTGTTAAACAATGCAAGGTTGTTGGATCTGACAGGTGGCGGGGGGAGAAAAGAAAGGAAAAAAGAGGAAAAGAAAAGAGAGAAACAAAAAATATTGAAGAGAAAGAAACAAAGTGAAGTATTAAAAGACAGTTGAGAAGAGGCAAAAAAACAAACAGTTGCAGCATATGTGTGTACAATGACAACCAAGAGCCTATGTAAGTGTGTGTGTGTGTGAGTGGGTGAATGTGAGGGGTAGCGTGCATGCGCCTGTCACAGAATGTAGTTGATCATAATAAAGAGTGTGGAAAGCTGCAACCACACCAGCCAGACCCAAGCGGCCAGCAGGAGGAGGAAGAGACCCAGACTGCCTGAGCATCCCACATCCCCGGGAAGAGCCCCGAGAGCCAAGCTGAGAGGAGAAGATGAATCCCCGATCCCCCAGTAGGTTTATGAGGGGGTGAATGTGATATTTCAAAAATCTATAATAAAAAAAATAACTAAAATACATTTTCCTAGTTGCAACACTTGATATGTTGATTTTATTCTAGTTCCAGTCCAATATTTGGTTTGATGTGTCAGGCTGAATTATTTTGAAAAATAGAAAACATTTCCATAATTCTGCAATCATAAAAACCATAAACACTGGACTAGTTTGAGAGTAATGTTGTGTTGTAAAATGTAAAATTTGGTGGTGACGCTACTACTACATGGTTAAAATTAATCATTTTTCGTGACAATCCATTTCAAGATTATTTTATCTTAACGTACTATTTAAGTGAAACAACATAACACCAAGAAGCTACAAATAAAAAATAGACTTAACTACATATTAGTAGCAATGTTTATTAATGTGTATAGTGGCTGTGAGTAAACTAGATTAATAAATGCAAGCCTCGGTTTTAATGATAAGAGCTTCTGTTCTCTTCAGCAGCCACCAAACATGAAATGCAACAGTTTTCAACAACCTCCTTCCCCTTTTCTGACTTTTTAATTAACAGAACAATGTTTTAATTTGCCCTTAACCTCTCACATGTAATTTTTCATCACCATGCTGAGTCCTTTTTAGCACAACCCTGCTCCACATTTACACTGTTTAATTACACACTCACACCTGGGAACTGCTCTGGAGCAAATACGGAGGTCAAAAGCACTTCTAGTAAGGTTGTAAAAAAATAGTGTCATTAAGTCACTTTTCTCTGTTGGCCCAGATTTTCTTCAGTGCTGGCAGCAGCAGCTTGGCAAACCTACCCACACACCTCAGTTTAATAATATAACATTAATAGGCGATGATGCTTGTTTTCACTTGCTGTGACACTTACCTGGGTCTCTGCGGGCTCGCCGCCTGTCCTCCGCTAGAGCGTATCGCTCGGCCTGGAGGAAGAGACGCTCCAGCATCACCATCTCTGCTGAGGGACTCTCCTGCTGTGGAAACAAGTTCAAATCTCATGAAAACACACAGCTCCAAACAGCGCTGACAGATGGATGAATTAAAAAGTATAAATGTGTAATTAACTCAGATTTTCAATGATCTGAGAGAATTATAGAAAAAAAATCTACTGCTGATTTGACAGAAATGCAGGTTCTGAGAAAGTGTCTCACCTGGGCTTCTCTAACCAATAGCTGCCTGTATTTGTTGACCATGTCCTTGGTGCGCTTCAGCAGGAAACCGGACACAGTGTCGAACTCCTGGTCCACTGTGAAGAGGAACACCATCTCAATCAGATGAATAACTTGTGTGATGTGGGCGGTGGTAGCTCAGAAGGTAGAGTTTGTCGTTTGCCAACAGGAAGGTTGGGAATTCGATCCCTGGCTTCTCTAGTCTACATGCCAAAGGGTGCTTGGGCAAGACACTGTACCCCAAATTGCTCCCAATGCATCCATCAGCATGTGAATGTGTGCCTGACAGTTAAATGCGCTTAAAGACAGAGAATAAAGCACTGTATGTATGTGTGTGTGAATGAGTGAATGAGGCTTGTAGTAAAAAGTGCTTTGAGTGCTCAGTTAGAGTAGAAGAGGTCTTTATAAGTGCCAGTCCATTTACCATGATAGCATAATTATACTGTGAGTTTTTGAATGTAGTGACTCGTATATTTGTTGATGTTCCTACTGTCATGTTTTCATGTCTTTTTGAAAGTAAGTTAGGGACTGTTGTTGCAGGAGTATTTATGCACAGTATATGCTCAGCTGATCTTTAAAGAGAAGGAGATTCATGAATCTGTTGGAGGGCTGTCATCAACTAACCTATATTGAAGTCATCCTGAGTGGGCAGGTGACCAGCGCAGGTGTGGTACGGCAGGAGGCGCCTAATAGCGTCTTTCAGTGTGGAGAAGGCTGGGCCAGTGAACGGGGCCTGCACTGCTCCATGGTCCAAACAAAGCTGCTGCTGGAACCTGAAGGACACAGTGAAAAATCTGCATGAAGCTGGATTTAAAAAGTACATTCAGTAATCAGTAGGTAATCAAAGCACAAAAGGAGTAGAACAGGAATCAGAAACTATGAGTGGTAATACTGGTGGTAACAATGAATAGGAGCCATATTATCCTGTGTGGTGTTCGAATTTTTATTGCATTTGCCAGGGAACCAGAAATAATTGTATTTTTTTTTTTGCTGACATCTCCATGTTTGATGTCCCAGTTTTAAATTATTCACAAACATGCACCCTGTGAGCACATTTTTGAGCCCTTTTAAAAGACAAGACTACATGATTACATTTAGCAAAACTGTAGTAGTACTGGAAGCAGTACAAATCCAGTTATCAATGCATAGATAACAGAAGCAACAGTTCTATTAGTAAATGAAAAGAATATCAAGCAGCATCAGTAACAGTAACATCTCTGAAGCTGAGTCCTAGAAGACCCAGCTTGAAAGATAATAGTGAAGTATCCACTTTAATCCACTCCAACAAAAATGATCAACTGTTTATTTATTAATGAATGAATTATTATTTGAGGTATGAAAGCTCTAGTGTAGTATAACATAACCATTATAAAGTATGAAAAATACAGACCTTCCAAAGTCATCAGATTATTACATATACAAGAATAAACAGCAGTCACATTGACTTAAATATAGTAGTGTAAGCTGCAGTTTTTACTCAGAAGTAAAGATAAGGGAAATGTGCAAAAATTTCTCGAAATGTAATATAAAAAAAATCACTTTTTTAAGTGAAATCTGTTTATCTAATATGTTTTTGTCTTACAAATGCTATTAAAATCAAGAGGTTCTTAACCTGAGTAGGAAAAGCCAGTTAAACTTCAACAGCCAGCCAGTGTCATCTGTATTCACCAGAACACCAAGTACTTCATTATTCTCAGACATGGTACTGTGAAGGAATGTTTCTGTGGAATGAATATTGAATTGCTATCTGTGGAAATGCATCCATACCTGCCGAGGGAATGTGTTATTGCTGTTGCTGTTTGAATCCAGTTTGAAACCAACACACCAACACATTCTCTCATCAGCTGACTATGGCTGGGGTGAATGGCTATGGATAAAAAATGTCCATCCTCTGTCCCACTCACCGGACATGCAGCTGAACACTTTCTCTAACATCTGTTTGCTTCGCTGCCACAAGGTCAGACACAGAACAAGTTTCCTGCTTTCACCACAACACCGCATTCATTTAGTTAGATTTAACTTATTATGCTCCTTATTGTATTACATTTAGAATTTGATTTATTGATCTCCTCGCTCTTCTATATTTTCTGTCCAATCAAACTTCTTTTGTGTAGTTTTTAAAATATTTCCTAGCTACTTTATTTTCTAACATTTTATTTTTTTTGAGCTAAGTTGTTTTTCATGTTTAGGCTGCTGTGACACAGCAATTTTCCAACTTTTGGGATAAATTATTTCTTATCTACACTAATCGGTCACTTTGCTACGTGCACCTGTTTAACTGCATATTGGCGCAAATATTTAATCAGCCAGTCACATGGCAGCAGCTCAGTGCATTTAGGCACGTAGACATGGTTAAGACGACCTGTTGAAGGTCAAACTGAGCATCAGAATGGGGAAGAGAGGTGTTTTAAATGACTTAGAACGTGGCATGGTTGTTGGTGCCACCCAAAAACTGCTGATCTGCTGTGATTCCCCCACAGAATTATCTCTAGGGTTTACAGAGGAAGGTTTGAAAAAGAGAAAATATCCAGTGAGCAGCCATTCTCTGGGTGAAAATGCCTTGTTGATGTCAGAGGTCAGAGATAAACGGCCAGACTGCTTTGAGTTGATAGGAAGGCAACATTAAATCAAATAAGCAATCACTATAACTGAGGTATGCAGAAGAGCATCTCTGAATCCATAACACACTGAACCTTGAAGCAGATGGGCTACAGCAGCAGAACAACACACTGGGTGCCACTTCTGTCAGCTAAGAACAGGAAAGAGGCTATAATTCATGTGACTCACCAAAACTGGAAAAAACATTGCCCGATGAGTCTCAGTTTCTGCTGCAACATTTGGATGGTAGGGTCAGAATTTGGCATAAACAACATGAAAGCATGGATCCATCCTGCCTTGTATCAACAGTTCAGGCTGCTGCTGGTGGTATAATGTGTGGGAGATATTTTCTTGGCACACTTTGGGCCCCTTAGTGCCAATTGATCATCATTTAAAACCTCACAATTGAAGTATTATTGCTGAGCATGTCAATCCCTTTATAACCACAGTGTACCCATCTTCCGATGGCTGCTCCCAGCATTATAACGGTCCGTGTCACAAAGCAGTTCAAGCTGGTTTCTCAAACATGACAATGAGTTCACTTTACTCAAATGACCTCCACATTCACCAGTTCTTAATTCAGAGCAACTTTGAAATGTGGTGTAATGTGAGATTGGCATCATGCATGTGCAGTCAACAAATCTGCAGCAACTACGTGACGTTATTAAGTCAATATGGACCAGCACTTTGTTAAATCCATGCCACAAAGAATTAAGGTAGTTCTGAAGGCAAAAGGGGGTCCGACCCAGGTACTACCAAGAGCTACCTAATAAAGTGGCCAGTGAGAGTAACCCTATTAAGCTCTCCAAATCATATTCAAAGTAAATAAATATGAAGATACAGTACTTCATGTTTTTAAGCAAAAGGCCCCACAATTCAGTCGCTGTTTAGCATTTTAAGATGCCAGCCATACCTGCTCAACAACAGCAGCAGAAGCAACAAAAGTTCATTGCATTACATTTTCTGCTGTTGATAGGTCCAAATACTTGTTGAATATCTGCCGTACTATTTTTTCAGAATAAAAGCCCAAACAATAAAATTACAGCACTAGAGTAATTCTACTAAATATACAGGGACAAATGTGAATATATGAAACATGCTTTTTTGTTTTTTTCTTCACATATACATCAGAGATCCATACAACAAAAATAAGACTGAAATAACACTTCTGCAATAATTTCTCCGGCATTTTCATTTTGTTTCCATTTTAGCTAGTTTCCTGTTATTATATTTAATTAAAAAAACACAGTTGCAAGTCTGGAAGCTACTATGAGTCCCTTACCTGTGCCTGCGCATTGCTGGTGTGAGCCTCTCCTCTCTCTGTGGCTCCAGAGGACCTGCCAGCTGGCAGACACACAACATTTTAGATGATTTTAAATGACAGAGATGGGTGCATTTTGAAGTCAATAATAACACAAATGATTATTTCAAGCGTGGTTATCTTTTATTCAAGACTGGAGCCCAGTCAGTTCAGTCCAGAACAGAAATTATGTTGGCTAAATACAGATTAATTCTAAATTTCATTATCAGTTGTTCTCAGTGTAAAGCTTAATTTACAAAACAAAATAAATATCATCACAAGGAATGAGATAATACAATGATTAGTAAATTGTTAAAGGCAAGGAATTGATAAATTGATGAAATAATCAGCAAGTTAATTTTTCGCCATTATATTAAAGAATAAACTGGACTTAAAGTAAATGGATGCCACTTTTGCTCACCTTGGTGCCGGCTTGCTGACTCGTCTGGATGGGGGCACACTCCATGGGAGCAGGGGGTCCCTGGACCCTCTGGGCTGCAGGAGAGGGTGGATGGACATCGAGAGTAAATGCCTTACTCTCCACGGCCAAGGCAGCTGTTGGCTCTGATAAAGGACACAATTACAATGATGATAGAAACGGTGGCAGCAATAATAATGATGATTGAATTGTAAATTAAATATAATAACAGAAGTAGTGACAGCTGTGGCAGTGATAATATAAAAAAAGTTCATTAAGATTCACATTATTTTGCAACTAGCAGATAACTCACTGTTTTGTGTGTGCTGTTGGACAGCAGAGTCGTCTCCTCCTTTGGAGAGAATAGCAGATGCAGCTGTGGGATTAGGCTGCTGCTGAGGCACCGAGATGCTGACATGCAGAGGGGATGGGCTGCTGTGGGCTGAAGTATGGACTGATGGCTGAGGTTGGGAAACAGACAGTTGGACCTGGACCTGGGGCTGGGAAACTGAGACTTGGGCTTGGGGCCGTGAAACCGGGCCCTGAGCCTGGGGCAGAGTCTTGGAAACAGTAGACTGGATCTGCACCTGGTTGTGGGCAAACAAGGTCTGTGAGACCGGGAGCTGATGAGGGACTTGGTACTGGACCAGGGGCTCGATGTGTGGCTGAGAAGCTGTTGTCTGGGGGACTGAACTTGCGGGTCCTGGCAGGGCAATCTGAGGCCCAGGTGGAGGGGAGAAAGTTGGCGATGCTGGTCTCCCAGTGTCCTGGATCTGAGGGGGGGAACAGATCAGTGGTGTGTCTTCAGGATCCGAGTGAAGAGGAGAAACCTTGACGCACTGGTCTGACATCACAGTGCGGGTGTCCTGACCAGAGACTGCATGGGCCTGAGGTTGGGTCTCTCTGTCATTGGTGACCGGTGAGGCGAGCGACTCCAGCGGCACCACCGGCAGCGCTCCAACCAACAATTCAGAAGTGATGGGAGGACTAAGAGCTTGCTGTAGTAGAAATGATAACAAAAGAAGACAAACAGCTGTAATGAAATGCATCTTATAGATTGGTTTGTATTCACCTTTATTTACTCTATTGTTTTGGAGCAGCTTACATTATTGCACTACACCTGCCTAACATAATTCAACTTTTGCTTTTTCTTTATCCAATTGGGAATTGGTATTCTAATGCTTTTGGTGCAGCACCAACTTTGTTGGAAGTTACTTTACAAATAAATTCAGCTTGCACTGAGCATAATACTTTATTCCAGAGTTAACTTAAAGCTAATTCTCACCTGTAGTCTCACAGCTAAACAGAGACAGTGACAGAACACCTCCAAACAAACAAGACTAGACACATAACACAAAGTCATACAGTAATAAGCCCACAATAAAGTTATAGGTTTGCACACTTCTAACCAGCTTAAATGTCAATATTTGGTATGAGCACATTTATTATTCAACATAGCCTGAACTCTCTTAGGCAAACTTTCTTTTAATTTCTTTTAGCGGTCCTTAAGAATAGTTATCTAGGCCTCCTGAAGGGCATTCCAAAGCTCTTCTTTGGATTCTGGCTGCCTTTTGATCTTACATTTCCAATTTGGATTCATCACTCCCTAATACCTGCCACTCCTTCACAGACCATTTACAGACTCTTGTGTAATTTGGCATACCTCAGTCTTTTCTCCCTGCTTCCCTTCTTGACAGCCACCCTTCCTTTGAAACCATTTCTGATGAAGCTTCAGCAAACAGTAGATGGATCAACTGAAGCGCCACATGCATCGCTCAGGTGTTAGCTGGATTTCTTTCCTATTTCTTAAGGACATGACTTTCAGATGCTGTTCATCTGCTGTAGATAGTTTTTTAGGCCTCCCACTTCTTCTTTTGTCCTCCATTTGTCCAGTTTCCTCAAATTTTTTAAGGACACACTCCACACCATGCCGAGATACACCAAGTTTTCAGCTAATAGCTCTTTGGGAATCACCTTGTTGGTGCAAAAATATCATTGCCTGTTACACTGTGTTATTTTTAATATTTTTGTAGATTCAGCTATAGAAATAGGAACAAATTATGTGTTTTTGCAATAAGCTGTTAGTAACAAAGTGCCTAAAGATACCATTTAAAACTGGTTCTTTGCTAAGTTGTCTGTTATGTGTAGACACAACACTGGTTTGTCCCTTGTGTTAGGTGCCTTTTTTATGCTTGAGTGATCAGTGTTAAGGGACTTAAGAACCAAAAAACATTCCTCTGAAATTGTCAGGTATAAGGACTGGACTGAAAATGAGCAAAAAAGTAGCCAGTGTCCAAAGAAAACAATTCAAAGACCTTCAAAAAGCCTGAAGAACTATTGCTCAAGACCACATCAAAATTACAAGAAAGCCTGGCTCCTTTGAAGCTAAATACAAAGAAATGAGGGGCGGCTCAAGACTTTTGCACAGTATTGTATGTCAAGACACCTGCTGAAAGATTCCATTTTTACAACAAAATTAACATTATATGAGTCTGTCAAGACTCTAAGGTCTATAATAGGAATATTTAGATTTCTTACTCTGCAGTGCCAATAAACATAACAAATACAACAGCTAGTGTGCTACACTGCAAGTTAATCTGATCATTTGCCTCCTATAGTGCTTGCTCCCTAACTTTTATCATCGAGTTCCTCTTTAAAGCACCAATTCATGAATTTGAAAAAATTAAAGAGTGCCTTCTACGATATCGCTGACTTTCTATCATCAGGAAGCATATCTATAAAAAGCCCATCTACTTCCCTCCATATTGACTGTACCAAGGTCTCCCAGTTTGCTTGAACATCAAACTTCAGGCAAATGCTTGTTTTTGGCAAGCTCACCTCCACAGTAGACAGGGCCAAGCCCAACTAATAGCAGCGGGCTGGTGAGCAACTTCAGAAAAAAAAAGAAATGCAGACTTTATGTAAAATAGGTATGAATGTATTTCTTTAAATCATAATGCTTCTGTAATGTCACATTATAAATAGCTAAAAATTAAAAGAGAAATTGAGTCTATATATTTAAAAAATCTTTAACATAAGAAATTATTAAGGTATGTTTAGTTTCTTCAAACTGAATGGCAATGTTGACCTTTCACTTGTGGTACTTTGCTGTTTTAAACATTAACTTTGACAGAGTGGAAGCATATTTAACTTGCTGCACTGCTGTGCATATACTGTAATGAGGGCAGAGGAAGGAAAATATCATCACGATTTGACTCTTCTGAAAGCCATCACTGAGAAGCAGCACTTTCATACTGTCATATAAATGTAAAGCTGCACATTTTCTTATCATTAAATTAACAAAAAACTGTAGGGGCTTGCTGGTGCTCTGACCTGTTGTAGATGTTGCATAAAAGCCTGGTTCTGACTCATCGAATGGGTGACCTCTTCCACTACTTGGGTCATGTCTGCTGGGGGCAACAAAAGTTTAGGAATCTCTGCTGCGTTGGGGGCCAGAGGTGGTTCAGGAGGGGGCTGTAGGACTGTAACTACAGGAGGAGATGAGGTCTGCAGCCCTGCAGAGGTGGTGGACTGCACAGAGACATGCTGAAGAACATGTCCATAGGGCTAGAAGAGAAGACATTAGAGTCAGATAAAACAATACTAGAGTGGACTCTTGAAACTTGCTTGTGCTGTGTAATTCATCACAGTGACAATCATGTGTTTACATCAAACTTACATTATTACTCTGTGTGCTAATAAAGTATAAGAACAATTGGATTTCAAGAGCCAGCAACAGATTACTTGATGACAACTGCCAAAAATAAATAAATAATGTAGACTTGGTGTTCACAGTGGCGAATTACATAAGGTCAAACACACAAAAATGAATGGAAACTAATGCACACCTGCAACAGTAAAACATATTTTACTGTATGATGGACAAATGTCAGTAAAGTAAAGATGATAATCTTTACAAAACTTTCCAAAATTTCTTTTTCATCATAAGCAGGCCCAAACAGAATCTGTGGATTTTTTTGTATGTGCAGAATTCTGCAGTGTTTTTTGTTTGTTACATTATCAATGATTAGTAAAAAAATATATATCAATTATTGTTTCCAGAGTAAATATGTAGATTTATTTAACACAATAAATCAACCATTGCAACTAGGGGAAACAACACACAGGATCTGGCCTACTGTAACATCAAGGAGGCATTCAGAGCAGTACCTCTATGTCTGTATTAGGATACATACAGCAGGGCATGGAGGACATCAGTGTGATCAGGAACATCACCAACTGGGGCAACCACAAACCTTGGATGACTGCAGAGGTGCGCAACATGCTGAAAGCATGGAATGCTTCTTTTAATTCTGGTGACATTGTCCAAACAGTCAGGGCCAACCTCAGGACAGCAAAGCGCACGCATGGACAGAAAATCCAGAGGTTATTCCAAGATCCTGCCAACTCCAGGAACATGTGGCAGGGCATCCAGAGCTTCACAAATTACAAGGCAGCCCAGACACCTTGTAAGGATGACACTGACTTCCTCAATGAGCTCAACAGATAATTTAGCAGTTTCGAGGCACTGAACATGACACCAACAAAGAAAGTAGTGCCTCAACCAGATGGGCAGGCACTGAGTCTGGAAAAAATGGCAGTCCGAACAACCCTAAAAGATTAACACTCAGAAAGCAGCTGGGTCAGACAGCATACCGGGATGCCTGCTCAGGAAATGCGTGAACCAGGTGACCCCGGTTCTGATGGACACTTTTAACACCTCCTTGGACTAAGCTATTGTGCCATCCAGTTTCAAGACAGCCACAATCGTACCTGTGCCCAAGAAATCCACCAATTCACCTGCCTGGATGACCATCGTCCCATCGCACTCACAACCATCATGATTAAGTGCTTCGAGAGGCTCATTAAAAAGCACATGGTCTCCAAACTGCCCTCAATATTCAGCCCAGGCCAGTTTGCTTACTGCCCTAACCGCTCTACAGAGGATGCCATCTCCTCTGCACTACACCTGAGCCTTCAGCACCTGGAGGAGTAAAACTTATGAGAATGCTGTTCGTGGACTTCAGTTCAGCATTCAACATGATCATCCTCCAGCACATGGTAACTAAACTGGAACCCCTAGGCTTCAGCACCACACTTTAACTGGCTGCTAGACTTCCTTATCGACCGGTCCCAGTCAGTGTGGGTGGGGAAGAACACCTCGGTCATCACCCTGAGCACCAGCACCACACAAGGCTGCGTCCTGAGTCCGCTGCTCTTCACCCTGATGACTCATGACTGCATCGCCAGGTCCACTACTAACCACATCATCAAATATGCTGATGATACAACGGTAGTGGGCCTAATCCACAATGACGACAAAGGGCCTGCAGAAAGGAGTTGGAGCATTTTGCGGACTGGTGTGGGAAAAACCACCTCTTCCTGAATGTCAACAAAATAAAGAAAATCATTGTGGATTTCAAGAAGAGCTGACCCTGTCACCCCCCCCCCCCCCCCCCCCCCCCCCCCCACCACCCCCACCACACAA
>VUQH01089771.1:23854-36675 GCA_015106775.1 Etroplus canarensis | reverse complement strand
CACCAAGCCTCTTCATGTCCTCCTTCACCACATCCACCTGAACCTTCTCTGTGGTCTTCCTCTTCTCCTCCATCCTAACAGCTCCATCTTCAACATCCTTTGTCCAATATATCCACTATCCCTCCTCTGAGCATGACAAAATCATCAGCCTTGCCTCTCTGACATTATCTCCAAACCACTCAACCTGAGCTGTCTGCTTTCTGACTTTTTTGTCAGTGCCACCTTCTCCAAACCATACATCATAGCAGGTCTCACTACTGTCTCGTAAACTTTCCTTTCACTCTTGCTGCTATCTTTCTGTCACGAAGCACCCTTGACACTCATCTTCACACACTCCACCCTGCATGAACTCTCTTCTTCACCTCTCTTGTGCTCTGTCCATTGCTTTGGATGGTTGACTCCACTCATCCACCTTAAGTACCTCTACTCCTTTTATCTTCACCATTCCACCTGCCTTCATTTCATTAATACACATGCATTCTGTCTTGCTTCTATTGACTTTCCTTCCTCTTCTCTCCAGTGCATACCTCCACCTCTCCAGGCTCATCACCTGCTCCCTACTCTCACTACAAATCACAATGTCATCTGCAAACATCATAGTCCACAGAGACTCAAGTTAAATCAGTACTTCAACTCCTACCAGAGTCTTTTAAAACACATGTATCTGTACTTCTACTTTAGTAAAAAATGTGTGTACTTTTACCGCCTCGGATGACAGGTGACCAATAACCTATGATGGTCAAAGTAGACAACTAATATTATTTCAATACAAATGACAGTTATCCAGTCAAAGTATTACTTATGTTAAAGTACTAGAGTACTTGCTCTTAAATATACTTAAGTATTCAAAGTACATGTCAAAAATCTTTAACACATTTTCATAATGCACAAGTGCAGTAAAGAATATGTGAGCGTATGTTCAGTTATGCTATGTTTATTTAGAAGACATGTACAATTTATAACTCACATGCTACAGATTTGTAGTTCCAAAATAATAGGAACAATGACAAAACAGCCCAAAGTAGCTGACTACAATAAATATCACAAAGTCTAAAAAAACTAACATTTTTTTGACTCGCCAGTGGTACAAGGCCCCTTGAACTATGCATTTGTGCAGCATATTCTTATTACTGATGCTACTAGAACTCCTCTTAACTTCTGTGATGTTAGTAGTTTCAGCCCCCAACAAGTCTTCGTTGGGTCTTCCTTTTTAATGCCCATGCTCTTTTTAAATCCCAAGATTTTTTTTAATTATAATGCAATTTTTTATCAGCTGCAAAAGCAGCATGAGTCAAAAGTACAACATTTGTCTTTCAAATGTAGTGGAATGAACGCAGTAAGTTTCTCCAAGAAATAATACTCAAGTACTGTTCCTCAAAAAATGTTCTTAAGTAAACTGACTTTGTTTCATCACCTCTGCCAGCAATATAACCAATGCTATGCTCTGTCTCATTGGGTACTTTGTTATCGCAGGCAGTAATAATGAACTGATATCACCATGTTAGAATAAATAATGCTGGGAGGTTCAAATGGCATCATCAAGTGAAAGAATAGGCTGCAGGTGTTCAGTGTACCCCTGTAGAAAACACCTACCTGTCGACACCCGGTGATGGACTGTTGCAAAGGCAAACAGCAGATTCTCTAAAGCTCTGAATAACACTGTCAAATAGACCGCCTTGAACAAGGAAGGCGACGTGATGGCGAGAGGTCCTCCCATGTGATGTGACCGAGGCCTGACGGACTGTGCCTGTCTGTTATGGCTCCTCCTGCTACAGTAGAACGGGGCTAGACGTAACAGCAGTGCGGGGAAACGGGAGTATAACACACGGCGATACGTTTCTCGGGAGCCACGACTAAAGATGGCACATCGTGCAATGCTGAAGAAAAAGACATAGACGGTGTGCTCGGCGTCGCCTCTTCTGCTGTGAAGGCTTCGACATTTCTTCAAGATTACCAACACCCCAAATGAACTCCGTCAGAGCAAGTAACGTTAGCAGAAGACCCAGGCGAGTGTCGAGGCCGCGCCCGGTGCAGCCGGAGAGGAACCACCAGGAAAGAGGTAACGCTAGCCCAGCGGGTGTTAGCAGCGCTGGTGCGCTTGCCGAACAGCGGGCTTTAAGGCTGGATTGTGTGTTTTAATTACTGTGTTGTTCACGTCAGTGCGTTGCGTGCACATTGGGGCAAAGCTGGCTGCTGTGATAAGATAGTAGGAGGGTGAGCGCGGTCTCTGAGGGTCCCAATGCTGCCAGGAAACACCGATGCTTTTGTGTTTGTAGTTAGCATTCAGGCCGCGCTTTGTTTTGCTAGATTTTTTTCCCTTGAGTCGGCCTTTCTTTTGCTTTTCTAACCTCATACTGGTCCTGAATTGTCTCTTTTTGTTATGTAAGATTGCAGCAGCACAGAAAATGACAGGGGATAAAGAGAGGTTTGGTCCGTTTATGGGTAGCAAACGCAGGGAAGGAGACATAAAGTGGTTTTGACAGTTGTAGCATGCTAACTTAACCTAGCCTGTGCTAGTTAGCTGTCATTATTAGCAGATCTGCGTCTTGCCGTTAGCAAAAAACAGTTTCTTCATAACTGTTGCAACACCAACATGTCAGTGCGGGATATGCCGCTTGTAATTAATGTAGAAACGTGTATATTGCCCAGTCCTATTATGTTTTAGCTTTTTTCTGTAATAACGCTGCATGACAGACGGTGTAATGTGAGCAAATACTGGTTGCATTTTTTAAAAGTAAACATTTGCTTGCTGAGGATGCTCTTTAATCACAGCTATCGTTGCTGAAACCCTTTAGTAAAGAGACAGTAAATCTGAGGGACACTAATCGGTCACATTAAATGGTTGCTCGCTGAATCTGATTTAAAATTTAACTAATGTTGTGATGTATGAGCTCTCAGCATCCATTGGCAGTCCGCAAGTTTTGCTGGTTGCTTATGATGAAAGTGAAACAGAAATTCCAGGTAAACTTAATCATGTTTACAAAGCAGTCCAGCATAAAATGAGCCGTCTTGCTCACCTCAGAAATGAAATTCGTCACATTACTTGAGTTAATCGTTTTCCCTGTTAATTTATTCGTGACCACATGTCAACAGCGTAGCTCAGTTGTCATTTCAAGGTGACAGTAAATGAACTGCATAGTAGGTAAGGGGTACCCGACAGCATCTTTCCCATTCCACATTATTACGGTGTATTTTGTTTAGTCAAGCAAAGGAGGAGAGCTTATGCTTTATGTCATTTAACAGCTGCAGGCATGAGAAGCTGCTCTATGTGCTCCAGGGTCTTACAGACGGTGTTTGTAGTGGTTACAGGTCTAGTAGCCAATTAGAGTCACCCTTGCAACCAGAGTAACAAGCAGGCTTCCAGGGTGGCTATCAACTCATTATGCCCTGGTGACTAACAGTATATACATACTGCATATGTGGTTTTAGCTAAAGGATCTTTGATTTGGTTAGTTTATTTTTTTTCTGTTGATTCAATCTCCATTTGCTAAGATTTGTAATAGGCAATAAAATCTTCTTTTTCTGTCCCAGATAGATTTAATCATCTTTGCTGCCCCAGATTTGTATTCACTATATTTGTTTTATAGCATATATATTTATCTGTATACTAATTCATTATATTTATTCATATCCACTTCAGTATTCACATTCTCATCTACTCACTTCTATATATTACATTTATTTGTATCTAACTGTATAATTGTAACAACAATGCAATTCTGATTTGTGATTATAACCACTCCTACCTGTGGCTATTAAGCTTACAGCTCCTCCCCTTGATAATTGGACTATTTCTTACTGCCATACTGTGTACATACAGTAAATAGTATTGTTCACCCTTGAACCACCTATGCCACACACTAGACTCTCTGTATACGGGGTTCTCTCATATATTTTATCTTCTTATCTGTATTTTTCTATCTTGTTTATTTATATTTATATATACTTAATGAAGCATCTGTAACACAAGTAATTTTTCCCCTGGGATTAATAAAGTATTCTAATTCTAATAAACAATTTCAATCTCTGTTGGTGATTTTGGTCATCTGACCCTTGAGATCAACACTGTAAAGGCAGTGAAAGTTGTGTTAAGTATCTCTATCTTTGGTCAGCAATTAATTGAAAGTGTTAAGCCATGTCTACTCTTCAATAGATTCTGACACATACATTTAAGTTCATGTCTATAATTACAAATAAAGAGACACATGCTTCAGTGCTCCATAGCAGAGACAAGAAACAAATCCATGCTGACTAGTATGTGTATGCTTTCCTCTTGAGTCAAAAGCAGGAATATCCAATTGCAAATTCACTTTCATAATGAGTGTACTGAAATGTTACACCAAAAACCTTTTTCAGTACATAACACAGAATTATCTTATTTTTTTCTGCTCTGCATCACACAGTATGTTAGGGCCCTGTCACACCATGACTATTTAGCAAGCTTATTCCTACGCATTCAAATTCCTCTAAAAAAGCTGGCATACACAGAACAATGATGGTAAATGGACGTATACAGAACATATATGCTAGCGTACTGCTGGCATTCACAACTTGAAGCCCATTTATATCACTCCCTGTAAACGCGCCACATACACAATTATTCGGCAGCTGTGTGTTAGAAACATGTTCAGTTCGACTGGATCACGTCAGATACATCTACAAACAGCAATATGCACTGGAGGTATGTTTGATATATGTTAAAAACATGTTATAGGTTATTAATACCTTTTGGTTATGCTAGATATTATCTCCACGTATTTCGACATGAGTAATGTGAGTACCTGCAACATATGGTCCTCGTATGCGAGGCGTAAGAGCCATACGTTGGCAACCGTTTGAGGTTTTGTGCATGCTCAAAATTTCCCACGATTTTGCCATACTGCAACGTATACTGGCTTAATTATGTGTGCTCTTAACACACACAAAACTTCCCTAGAACGTAATTGATGTACACCCGCGTATTTGCAGTTTTTTTTTCTACACCGGCATACGCTTTTTCAATCGTCATGGTGTCACAGCGGCTTTATATTGGTTTAATAAATAGTGCTGCAAGTAATCATTGTTTTTCTCTTCCACCGTTTGTAGATGAGGACGTTCCTGCAGATATGGTCGCAGAAGAATCCGGTCCTGGAGCTCAGAATAGTCCCTACCAACTTAGAAGAAAGTCTCTACCCAAGAGAACAGTGTGTCCGACAAAGACAAACATGGAGGTACGTTTATTAGGAAATTCTAAAGATGAATAGCTGCCTAAAAGATTGAACTTTAATTTTAAGGAACACGTAATTGATATTTAAATATTTCCTCTGGTTTGTTTATTTTTTTGTTGTTCTTTTATATATATAAATAGGGTGCTTCCACTTCAACCACAGAAAACTTTGGACATAGACCCAAGCGTCCCAGAGTTTCTGGAAAGTGTCAAGATCTACCATGTAAGTACGAATACATTTTTTTGTCACACGCACTCATAATTTTGTTTCCTGCAGCTTGTGAGGGGTAGTTGTGCGAGATGGAAATGAGAACGGCGTGCATGTTAACTCATTTAGTCTCATTTTGTGTAATTGTGGGCAGTTATGTCATACAAAGTTGCATGTTTCTCTTTACTAATGAATGTACCATTTTTGGGAATCTTGTAAAAAGTTACTTTAAGTTTTGCAACACTTTAATTTTCATAACAGAGGTCTATACAGCACATGGGCAGATGCTCAAATTTTTGTGGATTCAACATAACACTTTTATCCTTTTATCCATCAAGGCTTTTCTTTTGATTGTCATAAACTTTTCAGTAAAATAATTGTTATAATATATAGATTTTTCAGCTCAAGCAGCTTCGTAGATGCATACAGTGCAGCTCTACCCTAACAATCTGAAATTTGTACTTGCCTTATTAGATGCTATCTGGTTTTGCTTTTGCACTCAATATTCATGGCTTTGTGGTGTCATGGCAAACTGTCTGATTGCCGCATATTGTGCATACAGTAGTGCAGCGTGAACTGTTTTTAGAACTGTAATTGTGTCCAAGTAGCCTATATGACTATGCAATTTTATTCACATTTCATTGCAACTCTTTTATCCCCTCGTATTAGTCTAGAGGGGCACAGATTGCAATTTTCTTGTCCAAATAATATTATTTGTCATTTTTTTTACTAAATCTTTAACTGACAGCATACACAATCATTTAATTTATTTTTATAATTTAAAAAAATAACTAGTTAGCTTTCATTAAACAGTCCTTGAAATGTGCACTATTTTATATGGACTTTCTATTGCATTCATTCAACCAAAAAATCAAATTAAAAAATTCCACTTAAAATGAAAGGCTTGTATGTTCTAATTTTGAACATGTTTTACATTTCTGTGTCACACCACCAAAATACTTGCTAGTAGTGAGGTTTTTAGGCCACTGTGTTGAGTTTTTCAAGCTATGGTGACTATAACCTAGTGAATCATGTGGAGTGCGTGGAGCGCTTACACTTCCAAACAACTGAAGACTGTACATGATTAATGGAGAAGTAAAATGTAGAACAAATCAAATTACTACACTGGAATGCTTCCTTCATGGAAAAAATATTGTTGTTCAAGTTAATACATTGTGTCTATGTTGGTTAAACTGTCGCCCAAAAATTGATGACTGATTTTAAATGGGGATTTGGGCAGTCAGTACACTCTTAATTAATTTCGTGGTTATCTTTCTCCCAGCAGCTCCAGCAGAGCAGTATTTACAAGAGAAGCTTCCAGACGAGGTGGTGCTAAAGATCTTCTCATACCTGTTGGAGCAGGATTTATGCCGTGCAGCATGTGTGTGTAAGCGCTTCAGTGAGCTGGCCAATGACCCCATCCTCTGGTAAGACATGACATGGTCTAACTTTCTGGTGTTAAACCTTTTCTCTTGACCAGTATGTTGTTATCGGTGTGCTATTTTTGTGTGTTTTATCATTAATTTAATGTCAGATAAACCCTTTTCTATAGCCTTTAGTGTTGATACTACCTTTTAATTAGCTTTTGACTGATGGGTGCATCTGATTTGAAATAGTTACACAAATTTGAATTGTGGACTCAATTTGAAGAAGTTAACAGAAAACAAACATTACTAGTGATTTTGCAGCAACAAAAATTTCTAATTATGAATAGGGCATCTTTAATATATGGAGCATACTGTGTGGAGAATACAAGGGAGTAGCCGAAAGGTACATTTACTCTGTATGTTTATCTATCTGTCCTTAATTTTTCTTCACAACTACTCTACTTAATATATATGGTAGGTTTTTTGCTGGGCACCCCAATATATGGAGTTTTGAGTTTGAAGTTTTGGTTGACCAGTCTTGTACTTTGACTTAAAGTTCTCCTCACACTGCACATTAGGATGATTTCCTTTTTAATCAACAAACTGTTGTTTCATGTCATAATGCCAGGTGAATCAGTCAACTCTTTTGAGAATTAAAAGTTCTGGCTATAGGAAAGTAACTGAGCTTCCTGACTGTCGCACTGTTAAGTTAAAAGCACATAATGAGTAAAGTTTCTGATTCTGATTGTTGAGACATGGCTAGCTTTGGTGTTCATCCAAGCACGTTTAGATCAGAATCAAACAAATTTTTAATACATTTTTGTTTAAGTTGTCAGAAATGACAAAGAAATTAATAGAATTCTGTTAAAGTAACAGGCTCATATCTTTATTGTATGTCTTTATGGTGTGCAAACCAATTGTGCTTACATGTATAGGCCCATTCTGAAGCAGGAAAACTGCTGAAAGCGCCGTTAAATGTTAGCTAATAACATTATTCTAGATAACATCATAAAGAATGTCTGCACCGCAGTTCACTACCTGTGTTGTTGTATCATTGCAGTTTCATGCTGGCAACCTGTATTAGATGTGTATTTTGCTGACACCCTGTTCCCTTCTCCCACAAATGACTTCAATAGCCCACTTATGCTGTAAGCTGCAGTTGGTTAAGAACAACACTTTTTGAACAACCACTGCACTAGTTTTCCCAAATTCAGATTTGAATTATTCCATCCATCCATCCACATATAGTCCTGTGGTGCTGCTGCCAGTATAGGGTGTTTTATGAAATACTGGCACATCAGTAATGGTAGAAGGGAAGGCATGTCTTGATGACTATAAGGAAAATAACCAATCAGTGGTCTATGTTCAGAAAACAAAAACATTAATCTCACCTTTGAAACTTCACCTTATCGCAAACAATGACGTTTTACCTAGTCTTTTGTGCAAGATCTCTATTTTAAGAAATTTTGACAAATCAGAAGAGGATGATCATGTTAGCTGCTGTTAAGCCTTCATGCTGTACTTTTAGGCTAATTTATTTTTATTTCATTTTCTATCTTTCATATTTATTTATATTTCCTATTTTACTGTCTTAACTTTGAATATTTATGGGACAATTGGGCTTTTTACCTATTAGTTTATACAGTTTAATTTTCTTCTCTTCATATCCACATATATTTATTTTATATCTAATGGAGCATCTGGAACCCAAGCATTTTCTCTCCTGTGATTAATAAAGGATTCTGATATTTCAGGAAGAGGCTGTACATGGAGGTTTTTGAGTACACACGACCCATGATGCACCCGGAGGCAGGAAAATTCTACCAGATAAACCCAGAGGAATATGAGCAGCCAAACCCATGGAAGGAAAGTTTTCAACAGCTGGTATGGAAACTCCTGACATAGAACATAGTAGCACTGAATTCAACCTAAAGGAGCCAAATGCAGTTTTCAGAGCTTGAAAGCAATATGATCTTCTGAAATGCTTTAAAAATATATTTGCACCAAAACCTTCTTATTGATGCATAAATTTATGGAAAATTAAAGGGTATGGAGTAGAAACATCAGGCAGAACTTGCTTTTACATGGATCAGCTTCTGATATAGTATTGAACAACTTTAAAGGTAGTGTTGAGGACACAGAAAAGAGACAGTCTTTACGTCTTTTAATCTTTGAGTGATACTCCAGTTTGCCTCTGTGCAACTGTAAATCCCACCAGTCTGCAGATAGCTAATGTCACATGAAAGGGCAACACCAAAGCCCATAATGGTGACATTCAGCATTTAGAATAAAGCATAGAAGAGGATGTGTTTTAAAAATGAAAGTGTTCATTTCATTTATGATACAGTGACCTTTAGGATTCTTTTTCCCTGGGCAAAAATGTCTCAGGCTTTTTTTTTTTGTTCCCCCATCCTCTTCAAAAAAAGGAGTGCTGTTGTAAATTGTTCACTGTGACTTATTTGCTTCTTAAGCATGTGAATAATGTTTATTTTATTTATCTATTTTTCCTAGTATAAAGGTGCACATGTTAAACCAGGCTTTGCAGAACACTTCTACAGTAATCCTGCCAGATACAAAGGAAGAGATAACATGTTTGTAAGTGTCATTTTTACATTTCATTTTATACATCTTTCACTGTTCCAGTCATTCCACTGACCTTTATTGTTTTTTTCAGTACTATGACACCATTGAGGATGCTCTTGGAGGGGGTCAGGAACCTCACTTTGACGGCCTGATATTTGTCCACTCTGGTATTTACACAGATGAATGGATCTACATTGAGTCACCGATCACAATGATCGGGGCCGGTAAGTCTGTCTCAAGTCATGGCTTTTATTTAAGCCTGCACCCGTTTCATCTGGTCCCTAATTCAACTGTTATAATCTTTTTGTAGCTCCGGGAAAAGTAGCAGAGAAAGTTATCATTGAGAATACCAGAGACTCTACATTTGTATTCATGGAAGGTTCAGAAGATGCTTACGTTGGATACATGACCATTCGGGTGAGATGACCCTAATATTTCTTTCGCCATCTTTTTATTGTTATTTAGCTGCTGTAAATGGATGGTCATGATTTTAGTTAATGTTGTCACAGCCACAGTTAACAATTGTTTGTTTTTGCAGTTCAATCCTGATGATAAATCCGCCCAGCACCACAATGCACACCACTGCTTGGAGATAACGGTCAACTGCAGCCCCATTATTGATCACTGCATCATACGTAGCACGTGCACAGGTAATTCTCTGCTGCCTTAAACCCAGCCTTCCAAGCCTTCAAAGGGGTTACTGGGCGCATCTGAGGGGTTGTGTGTTGCACTTGGGTCAAAATTTGTGGGAATCCCCTAGAATCTGTGTTGTGTGGACACGTTTGTGCAAATGTATACATAATTTTTTTTTTTTTTTTTAATGGTAAAGCAGAGGGTTTTTTTTTTTTGTTTTGAGGGGTTCATTTGTGGACTAATAAAGCTTTCTCTTGCTTTTTTCAGTGGGGTCAGCAGTCTGTGTCAGTGGTCAGGGTGCTTGTCCAACAATCAAGCACTGCAACATCAGTGACTGTGAAAATGTTGGTCTTTACATCACTGACCATGCACAGGTAATACTCACCTTTCACTCAGGTTGTTGAAGTATAAAACTTAAATGCATATGTCAGCATCTTTATTTGCGTCCAGCTGTACTACTACTGATCAGCAGCAGCCTCGATCATTATACGTCCCTAATTGGCTTTATATATGAATACAAGCACAAGTCTAGGCCCAGTCAAGAGAAACCAGACTGCTATGTTATAAAATAAATCAAAGTCTAAATTGTAACAGGGGACACACCTTTCCCTATTTTCTATCAGAGTTGGATGAATGTATAAAGGAATCCCTGTGAGACCGGATGAGGTTTCAGACTTAGTTTTAGGTTTTTTTTTTTCTGCTTGTGTGCTCATGGTCATCTGCTGCCGGCACAGCACACCTACAAAATCAAATTAGTCTTCTTGGTAAATACATAAATGCATTCTTGCAAAATGGTTTACTCAAGTAATATTGTAGCCATGTAATTGCATACAAATAAGTGACCGTGCAAGGAGATATTATACATTTGTTTGGCTTATGCAGAATACTAGTTTATCTGCTACATTAATTTTTATATTTTCTACCAGCAGACGCTTCACTTTTCACCTGGCATTTTAGTGACTTGACCACATAGAAATCTATTAAGGCAAAAAAATCATTTATACAGTTTGTGACTGAAAGAATAAATCCAACCTTATGTCGCACAGTAAGTAGGTAACTAAGAAGTCTTGCTGTATTACTGCAGATGTTTTTTGCTGTCCACTCTTACATTCTGGATGGGATTCAGGTTCAGACATAAAAGGATGGATCTGAAAAGCTACCGTATTAAGTCAGGAAGGAGAAATAATGTTACTTAATAGGTTTGCTGTTCATTAGCTTTCAGACATTCACTCTGGTGCTCTTATTCTCATTATACTGAACAGACTAGAAACAGCAAAGCCATGTTTTCACACCTGTATTGCAAATGTACCTTTTTAGTGAAGAATTCCCATTAGAAGAAAGTGGGCTTTTGTGGAGTTGGCCCTTGAAGAGACAAAACCTAAAACTGCTTGTTTCAGGGAGGATCTGGAGTACCAGTATAAGAAAAAGAAAAAGTTTGTGAAAAATGCAAAGCTTCTAAAGTGGAGTCCAAGAATTAATGTATACAGAGCACCTGGAAAATGAGTAGGTTCACTTTGAACTTATTTAATCTTTTCATTGTTCAGGGAATCTACGAAGACAACGAAATCTCAAACAACGCTCTGGCTGGGATCTGGGTGAAAAACCATGGCAACCCAATCATCAGACGGAATCACATCCATCACGGCAGAGATGTCGGCGTTTTTACATTTGACCACGGCATGGTGAGATGCAGCTTATTGGTGTTTTTGTTTTAATAAAACTGTGTAAATGTTCACTTCTTGTCATAAAAATCAGTTTTGGGGCGACCGTGGTGCAGAGGTAGAGCGGTCGACCTCGCAGGTTCGATTCCCACTCTGCCGGCCCATGTGTCGATGTGTCCTTGGGCAAGACACTTAACCCCACGTTGCTCCCGATGGCTTGGTTAGCGCCTTGCATGGCAGCTCTGCCGCCATAGGTGTATGAATGTGTGTGTGTGAATGGGTGAGTGAGTGTAACTGTAAAGTGCTTTGGGCCTCAGAAATAAGGTAGATAAAAGCGCTATATAAGTACACACCATTTACCATTATTAAGACTGCTTACTTGCATGACTAATTATACTACAGATGGTAACTGGAATGGGTCCAATACCAAATGTCTTGTGCATTGCCTCAAGATTCTGCATATTTCTTTGTCTTTTGGATGCTCCCTTTAGGGGTTGCCACAGTGGATCATTTGCCTCCATCTCACCCTATCCCTTGCATCCTCTTCCCTCACACCAACCCTTTGCATGTGAAACTTTCCTTTTTGATAAAGCTTATGGTTAGGGCTTAGTTATGCTGCAATAGGTTTAGGCTGCTGGGGGGGCTTCTTATGATGTGCTGGGCATTTCTTCTCCACCCACCTCTTTTCACTCCCCATGCATTTATTTATTGCTGCTGCATGTCATTTGTCATGGTCCCCCCTGTCCTCTCTGGTGCGGACCCGCCCACCTCTATCTGTGCTCCACTTCACACTTCTCTCTGTTCTCCTCTGTTGGGCTGGGTTGGATCATAATTAACCAGCTTACCTCCTTCAGCTGTGCAAGCCAGCCACGCCTTCTTCTCACACCAGTTCACCATCTGCTGGATTGATGCCATGGCCTTTTTACCGGCAGAGGAGAGTCTGGTCGGTGCTCGATCGTTGCTTATGCTCGCGTAAGCCTTTCTAGCCCTCCTCAGTGACTCGCTGAAACCTTGCTTAAGAGAAATTGAGAAACTTACCTTGTGTGTGTGTGTGTGCAGCTCTGACCTCCGCTCTTCTCCTCCTAGATCTTCACCCCCTTGGATCTCTGGAAACTCACGGGAACTCACGGACCTTAAAACTCTCCCAGGAAACTGCTGCCCAG
>VUQH01089770.1:0-30067 GCA_015106775.1 Etroplus canarensis | reverse complement strand
TTGCCACAGCACATCTTCTGCCTCCATCTCACCCTATTCCTTGCATCCTCTTCCCTCACACCAACCGTCTGCATGTCCTCCCTCACTACATCCATGAACCTAGTCTGTGGTTTTCCACTTTTCCTTCTGCCAGGCAGTTCCATAATTCAAGATCTTTTGTCCGTTTGGAGACAGTGGTACTGACAAAAAGACAGGAGGTGGAGTTGGAGGTGGTAGAATTGAAGATGTTGAGATTTTCCCTAGGAGTGACCAGGATGGACAGGATTAGAAATGAGTACATCAGAGGGTCAGCTCATGTTGAGAAGTTTGGAGACAAAGTCAGAGAGGCAAGGCTGAGATGGTTTGAACGTGTGCAGAGGAGGCATAGTGGATATATTGGACAAAGGATGTTGAGGATGGAGCTGTCAGGCAGGAGGAGAAGAGGAAGACCACAGAGTAGGTTCATGGATGTAGTGAAGGAGGACATGCAGAGGGTTGGTGTGAGGGAAGAGGATGCAAGGGATAGGGTGAGATGGAGGTAGATGATCCGCTGTTGCGACCCCTAACGGGAGCAGCCAAAAGAAGAAGAAGTGAGACATCCTATGATGTATGGCTTGGTGAAGGTGGCACTGACAGAAAGACAGAAGGTGGGGCTGGAGAAAGCAAGGCAGAGTTGAAGGTGTTGAGAGTGACCAGGATGGAAGGGATTAGAAACTAGGTCAACACAGGGACAGATCAGGTTGAGTGGTTTGAAGATAAAGTCAGAGAGGCAAGGTGGTGGTTGTTTGGACATGTGCAGAGGAGGGATAGTTGATATGTTGAACAAGGGACACAATAAAATAAAATAGAATAGAATAGATTTATTGTTGTTGTCACAGAGTATAATGAAAATCTGACAAGCAGCCCTCTGTGATAGCAGCAGGCACAAAAATACAAATTCATCTAAAAGAAAATTTAATATATACAAGAACACAATGTATACAAATAGAAAATATAAATACAAAATAGAAATATAAAATACTAAATATAAAACTGGGAATTGTACTGGAGTGCACTGTCTGAAGGCTGAGGGAGGGAGGAGGTTATTCAGCGTGTGTCTGTATGAATGAGGGTGGAGGGGTGATACTTTTCTCAGCTTGGGGGTAGAAGCTGTGTTTAAGTCTGTTTGTTTTTTCCCTTAGTGTCTTGTACTTTTTGCCAGAGGGGAGGGGGGAGAAGAGGGGGTGGCCAGGGTGTGAGGGATCTTTGATGATTATTCTGGCTTTCCGCTGGAGTCTGCCAGTGTAAATGTCTCTGAGAGGGGGGAGAGCTGTGCTGATCACCCGCTCTGCTGCCTTCACCACCCGCTGCAGGGCCTTCCTGTCCTCCACTGTACAACAGCTGAACCAGACAGTACACCAGTAGGACAGGAGGCTCTCAGTGGTGGAGCAGTAAAAGTTTATGAGCAGGGGTCGGGGTAGATGGGCCTGCCCTAACTTCCTGAGGAAGTATAGTCTCTGTTGTGCCTCCCCCACCTGATGAGATGTTGATGGACCAGGTGGGGTCAGTCGAGATGTGGTCTCCAAGAAATTTAAAGTTCTCCACCCTCTCTATCTCCTCTCCCTCAGTGTAGAGGGGGGAGTGCTCAGTCCACTTGGATTTCCTGAAGTCCATTACCATCTCCTTGGTTTTTGATGTGTTACGGTCGAGGTTATTGTTCTCACACCATCGTCATAGATGCTGGACATCCTCTCTGTAGGCTGACTCGTTATTATCCATGATCAGTCCTACCAAGGTGGTGTCATCAGCGAACTTGACAGTGGTGTTGCTGGTGTGAATGGGGGCACGGTCATGTGTGAAGAGGGAGAAGAGGAGGGGGCTGAGGACACACGCCTGTGGAGTTCCGGTATTCAGGATGGAAAAATTCATCGTCCTCGTCCTCGGATATGAGGAGCTCCGAGATGTCCTCGTCATCATCCTCATAATCCAGCTCCAATACATCTTCCAATGGCGGGGCCGTCACGGCGAGGTCCAGCTGGGAACCCCAGCTGGTACCAGCGCGTGGTTCGGCATCCGCAACCCCGTCCCCGTCACCACTGTCTGCCGGAATGCCAGCTGTGGGTAGGTAGGGGTCAGCACCCGACAGGCTAGCTTGGCGCGCTAGCCGTCGGTGGAGGCTTTTCGCGGTGAAGCGGACGCAGTGTCCGCATGAACTGGGGGCTTCAACTGCGAGTCGGGCGTGTTCCAGCCCTAGGCAACAGGACCAGACCTGGTGTGTGTCTTTGCTCGAAATTTTGTTCCCACAAACGCAGAGCCGAGCCTCAGAGTCTCCGCTTCCTCTGGTGTGAGGGAGAGGGGGGTCCATCCTTGTAGCAGGAGTGCTAAAAGGTGAACAGTGTGCATTAGTTGGTTTACCAATCGCACCAAAAAGGCTGTATTAGCTGGTTTGCCAAACCGCAATGAAGTCCACCTACCTGAGGTAAAGTGGAGAAACAGCTCAGCCTATGGTGAAGACTCGGGGAAAACGAACCACAAGCAGCTAGCGCCCGGCGACAGAGCAGGTATCTGAGGGCTCCTGTCTATGGACAGTTAAGCTAGATGCCCCGGGACACAGATTGAGATATGCTCCGAAGCAAGAAGAGGTGTTTGAATAACGACTGCGCCATAGCACAAGCTATTTAAGAGCAGGTGGATCTGCCTGACGCAGGCGTTGCAATCACCAGCCAATCAAGATTGGCGTAATGAGATAAATGCTTCTGAGGAATACGCAGGGAGGCATATCCCATAGTGAGACATCGAAACGAATGCTATGAATGAGAACATAAGTTCATATTTTTCTCTAGTAAGTACATACAGTACTATGCAAAGGTCTTAGACACCCCGCATGTCTTTATATTTTGCTTCCAAGGAGCCAGACTTTCTTTAATTTTTAAAGTGTTCTTGAGTAATAGTTCTTCATGCTTTCTGAAGGTGTTTCAAAGATTTTCCTCGGATAATGGCTGTTTTTTCATTTGTTTTCAGTCCAGTGGCACTGGCATTGTGTGCAGTGTATCCTAAAAAATCTAAGGAAACTGGAAAAATGGAGGACTGTCTACTGCAGATAAACAGTATCTGAAAACCAAGTTCTTAAGAAATAAAAAAAAAAATAATCCAGCAAAGACCTGACACAGAACTTGAGAGATGCATCTGGCCCTTCAGGTGATCCATCTACTGTTTGATGAAGCCTCTTCAGAAATGGCCTCAATGGACAGGTGGCTATCAAGAGGCTGTTCTTAAGAAAATAAAACAGAGAGAGAAGGCTGAGGTATACCAAAATGCACACCGGATTGAAAATCGGTGGTAATAGGTTTTATGGAGTGATGAAATGACCTCAGCTTTATTAAAGCAGTGTGGGATCATCTTGTCAGAAAACTGAACAAAAGGCAGCTAACATCCAAAGAAGAGTTTTGAAATGTCCTCCAAGAAGCTCAGAGTACTATTCCTGAAGACTTTTTTGAAGAAATTCCAGGAAAGCTTGCCTGAACTCTGTGGAGAGGAAAGACCAGAGAGATTTGTCAGTGAACTCAGGTGGTTCACAGAGAAGTGAGTCAACCCCTGCAAGGTACAATAAAAGACAGACAGTGAAGAGATTTATAATGCAAGACATATGAGGTGATGAAGGAGTCACTGAGTAGGAACTGGATTCTGAGTGATAATGATATGTACCAGTGCCTGCGCACTGTGTGTGTTCATAACAAATAGTGTTTATTTTATGTTTAGCACATATTGTAAAAATAAGAATTAAAAATAAGGCAATGAAACAAGTTTCACATCTAAATAACTAAACTCATGTCTGTTGCCTCCCTCTCTTCTTCTTTCTCTACAAACACATAAATTCCATCTGGCCCTCTTGCATCAAAAGAAAATTGTTATTCCCATTAGCAGTTTTTCATAGTTGGGGGCAGGGAGAACCACAGCAAGATTGCAGTACAGAACAGAGCAGGCATCAATTACAGCAGATATAATATTGATTAAATCAGACATGAAAGCAAAGTGCTGGGGTGGAGGTAGGTTGTTTTTATGGAGTGTTTGAACTAACTTCATGTTTGATTTGATATTCTTGTCTTGTGTCCTGGAGTTAAAGTCAGAAGCTAAGGTTGATTAGGTCTGATTAAATAGCCCAGTTAAATGTATCTTCATTTGGACTTAAATGTCCATGTTTTGGCAAACAGAAACATGAAATAGTTTGGTTGCTTGAGATAATTTATCTTTCAATCAAATCTATGGCAAAAGTTATATTACAGTAAGACATCCTTACTGTAATGTATACAAGAGTAGTAGGCCTCCTTCTCTCTAAAAATGACAATTGAATGCTCTCATAGTGGTTTAGTGGTCAATCCTGAGATGAGGAGCATTGTGATGTCTGTGCAGTCCTATTCTAGAGTTACACTCTCTGTTGCACAATGAACAATTGTAAGACAATGATGAAGACAGATTTTCCTGGATAACAAGCTGTGCTCTTCAGCGCTGCCAGTTCTGTGCCCTGTGCAGCAAGCGCCTTTTCTCTGCCCTTGCCACACCTGTCAGCACTGTCCCTCACCAGCTAGGGTGGTCTTCAGCAGCAGTTCCCCATGACTCGATGTCAATTTCACAGGAACTGAGGTTTCTCTTGCAAACATCCTGGAAGCGAAGGTGTGGACACCCAGTGGTGCAGGATCCTTGATGCAAACTGGCCATACTGACGGTCCTTAGGAATACACCCATCTTCCATCCTGCAGACATGTCTGAGTCACTTGAGGCGCCGTTTGGACAGCACTGACATTGGACCGGGTCCTCTCCAGTACCTCTGTGTTAGGAATTCTGTCCTGCCAGGATACACCTAGAATGCATCTCAGGCATCAAAAATGGAAGAAATTCAGTTTTCTTTGCCTGGCATATGTTGCCCACGCCTCGCTTCCATATAGTAGGATGCTGAGTACACAAGCCTGGTAAGCCTTCATTTTCGTGTTGAAAGTCAGGTTCTTATTAAGCCAGACTCTCCTTCTTGTATACAAGAAGACAGGATACAATGGGAAAGTATGCTACAGCGTTAACTAAAACCTTCCCATGAAAGACTCCCTAGTGTTCCTTGTGTTCCTTTCCTTGCCTCCTTTTTATTTTTTCTGTTTTTACATCATTTATTCCTTTCCTCGTCTTCTCTCCTTGCATCTTAGACCCTCACACCAGAAATGCCAGAGAGAAATCAAAGCAGCAGGTGTTTAAAAAAATAGGACCTCCTTACCTCAGAGTCATATTTTTAAAGCTATGTCAGATTTTGTCAAATTAACATGATGTGTGGCACAGCTGCATCATAAACTATTTTTGTAGCCTACTGCTGTATTTCATTATCTCATATGAAACATTGTTCATGACATTTTTCTCATTTTTAGGGAAACTTTTGAATTTACAATATGGCACAATGTAACAAGATATCAGACCTTTATTTAATCACACACACATGCACACACACAAACGCAGAAAGTATGATCACACAGAGGATAATCTTAAATAACTGAAACCCCATACGAATAAAAAAGGACTAGTTGTTTGAAAAGTTCTCTTCCAACCATGGTTTGCATATTCTAGTGGTGCTTCATGCCTTTTTTTGATTGAAAGTAAAAATACTTCTGGAAAGGATACACCTGTGCATCCTCAATTGTAGCACCTCTGGCAAGCCTCTTTCTTCCAGCTGCATCTAAGGACTTTACACATCCTTCAGCATGGCATACTGAGATTAATTTCCCATTCAAAGGCTTGAGGATGGAGGTCAGAGGAGATGAGGAGAACTGAGAAAAGCCTTTCTGTCTGTGTCTTTTGCTGTGGACTAGTGTATGTGTAGTGTAGATTCCAATAAACTGGAAACACTCAGGTCCACTTGAGACATTGTTTGTGGTGGCACCTAGAAACAGTTCATTTTAACTATTTGTTCTCTTTCTTATGTCCCAGTTTCATCACCTGCTTACCCTCTTTAGCCCAGCAACTTGCAAAACCCCCTTTTCTGTGCCCTGCATTTGATTTCCACTTGTGCCCATATGAGAGAAAAGTTTCAGACTTTCTGTTTAATTTTTTTTTTTTTTTTTTGGGGGGGTGTCTGCCAACAAAATGGCAGCAGAAATGACCTTTAATGTTTTCGCAAATATAAAACTACTGTACCTATGGGTGAGGTTTGTGCCTGAAATGTGAGCCAGATATTATTAGACAGTCACAATGTAAAAATCAAGAGCATCCAAGTTTGACATTCAGGTGTTTTAATGTGGTGCCCATGCTGACAAGTTAGATGCAGAAAAAAACACTCATACCAGGATGATATATAGCACACAAAATCCTCTTTTCAACAGAATAACTGAATGTACATAAATAGAACTCATTCATCTACAAAATAATCTTTTGATTTAAATTCAGACCCAAAAATGTTTGCATATCTTCCATTTATACAAATCAAGCCTGCTTCATCTCTTGTGTGCTTTTTTACCTTTTTTTGCTTTAATTCTTAAGTCTTAGTGAAAAATATAATAAAAATACACTGATTATTAATTCACCAATATACAAGTTTGTTACATTTCATATAAAGCTGCGTGCTTGCAGTTCAAGGAACAAGTTGACCAAAAAAGAAAAAAAAAGACAAAATGAAAAGACAACAAAACATATATCCCCCAAAAGTATTTACATGAATCAGTCATGTGGGGATACTAGCCCCTCTCACTATGGAGGGTTGCATCAAGAAATGCATCTGATGTAAAAGCTAATTACCAATGCGGATTGAGCCGCTTTGGTTTCCCCTGGGGAGAATACAAGGGAGCAGCCGAAGGTACATTTTTTTAGTCATGTATTCCAGCCATGTATGAGCCTGAAAATAAAACAGAAAACAGAAATATATACACTGAGTGCTTCATGTGCAAACTGCGGAAACATCATATATTAGGACTGCCAACATCACTGAGTTTGGATGGGAAAAAATGATACAAAAGGTCAGGGCAGCAGGTTAACTGTTCTGTATCTAGGTCCTTTCACTTTTACAAGATGTTTCTTCTTCTTGTATCCATTTGTAACTGATAAATTGAAAACATGATGACTTTCTTTCTCCTGATGAGATGTAAATCAGTAATAAATCCTCTGATAAGAGGGACAGGGTTTAAGTTTCTGGCTTGAGGTTGATGGAGCTGTCAACTAGGGCTCAGTCTGAGGGGATGGCGAGGGCTCTTCTTTCTTTTCTGAAGTCGAGTTCAGAGCCATGTCTTGTTTTTTCTCTTTTTCTTTCTCTGACACCTTTGGCCTGTAACATCAAAGAGAAGAGTTATCCACACTGATTAATCCTACTAACTTCAAATCTACTCAGAGAATAGCTTCTTATGTCAGTGTAGTTTGTAATTTTAGCCACAAGAGGTCCCTCTTTGTGCAAAAACACAGTTCACCCCAAGTAAGCTACCAGTACTTGATAAAATTCCAAGTGCTGGTGAGCCATATCAAACATGGATGTTTTAGAAGGCCATGTAGTGAAGGAATTAGTAGTAATATGAAATTTAAGGGGATAAATTAGTAGAGTCGAGTGGAAAATTAACTAGGAGAGGGAGACAGGTAACAAAGGATGCCCACTGGATTACTTTGTTGCTGTCACACTTCAACGCTTCAAAAGTATAGTATGTTTTATTCTGCAGGCATATTTTGAATACAGTATTGACATTTATATTTTAGCATTATATTTAAATGTATTTATGAACACTTCAGGAGCCTGTGCATACACTACCCTGTCTTTCATCTGTACTTCCTAGGTAGTATTGATAGTATTGGTATTAGAAGCCCCAAAATATCCCTGTCTCTCTGCTTGTATGCCTCTCTTTTTCATGGCCTTCAGAACGGCAGTGCAGTTTGTCATTTCATATTGATTGCTATGAAATGTTGTAAAGATATTCATTGTCTTCAGAGGAGGAACTTTGATGAAATCTAACTTTACCTGTATGGTTACCATGATGTTCACCATGGTAATTTTAAGTTCTAAATGACTTCTGGATGTTATGTGAGGCAATTCTAACAGTTGTCACAAACATTTGTATTTCTTTCAGTTTAAATTCATTTTAACTGGCTAACTATGGTGATACCATAACTTTTCATGTACTGCCATCATTAGCTCAGAATTTTACTTTGCTCAAAATGAACAAGCATCTGAAAAAGTGGGAAAAATTATCAGACATCATCATCAGACATTGGGGGGGGGGGTTGTATAAATACTCATACTGCACATAATTGCTTGTATGGTTTAGCTCAAAGCAGAGTCTGTATCTCTCTAACCACATCAGAAAAACTACTTTTGCTGTATACAAGTACAGATTACTTATAAAGGAACACCTGTGCAATCTAATGCAGTAGATTGTGGTCGACTGAGCAGGTATTCCTAATAAAGTGGTCTATTAGTACATTTTCAGATTCAGTTCAAGTTGGTAAGAGGAACATTTTTTAAATAGACAAGTTTGTTGCATTAATTTATAAATAAGAAGCAAATGTTGAGAATAGGGATATGACTGGATTTTAGATTGGCTTTGCCTCATTTTTACTGTGCAACTCTTTCTGCTCCTGGGTGTATTTCTGTATATTTCGTAGTCAGTGATAAGGCAGATGGTAGAAACCAGAGCAACTGTAGAAACACTCCTTGGCAAAAAAGAAAGAGCCCCTTGAAAATGAACAGTGACAGACACCAAAGGTAAAACAAAAGTGAACCTCGTACATTTACTTGCCAAATAAAGCTGCAGAACTTGGAAAGGTTCAAAAGTCATAGTCGATTGGCACTAAGTTACACAACCTGCCTACTCATTTGGCCAGGATTGTACTCCCTTCTAGATGTGCACATACAGCTGCAGACACTAGGGAGGCATAGCTGTTCTTACAGCTGTAAGACTCGGTTTGCTTGGAGCCTGGTTAAAACAAGCATGCACAGTTGGTGCCCTCATAGAATAGTTTCTGTGCAGACATGTAAAAGCAATCATAATAGTTTTGAGCATATGCCCCAAAAAGTCTTGTGTATACCCACTTATCATGACAGCACTGAGACTCTAGTGAAAGCGATCCATTTTCTGCAACTGCGGTGGACGGTGGAACTTTATTATTGTCACTATAACTGTCAAAGATATAGACATTCATATACCTTCACAAGGAAATGTACAGTTTTAGAGAAATATTGCAACAGAGCCAAACACCATCACAAATGCATCCAGTGAACATTGCACACATTAACAGACTGACGACAGAATGTTAACATGTATAAATTTAGAATTAATTTACTCTTCTTAGTATTGAATGATTAAGAGTTTTTAAAACATTCCTAAGGCTTCCCTGAAAGTTAAAATGTAAATAAATCTAGATCTGGATCTCCTCACTGTCTGTGGAAACTTTAGTAAGTTGTACTCTAGAGATGTGTTAAGTCTAGCTCATGAGGATGAGTCACTGAAAGAGGGTGGTTAAAACCAAGAACAAAGAGATGTGGTCAGGAATCTAAGTCAAAGTTAAAGTTTGAGGTCAGGTGTTATAATTGTGAGCAGTAACCTGGGCATAGGAGCAGGCCGGTTACTGGGCAGGACATCCCAGCTAGAGGTAGAGCTGTCACAAAATCAAAACACAGAATCGCATGACCAAAACAGACAGAAAATCACCGAGTTAACATTTTTAAGAGACTATGTGTGAATATTTCAAAACCTCATTCCCTTTCTCCCTGCATTCTCGTTAGATTGAGGGATTGGACACAACATTTTAAGGTAAAGTTTAAAGCCAATTAATATTATGAAAGGCAGTGGTTCCCAAAATGGTTTAAGGGCCCCTTGAAGGATCAAAGTAACATTCAAGAGAATGATCAGAATTTCAGTTAAGGTTACAGGAAATACTGTGATATACTGTGTAGGATATCTCTCCACCTTCAGTTTAAACAGTAATTCAGTTTAATCAAACATTATATCCCACAATGAAAATCATATTTTTTATCCTTAAGAGTGTAAAAAGGAGGCATGACTTATTGCATAAAATATAAGAACCTCTATAAGAACCTTGGGAACCACTGAAGAAAACAGTGAAAAGGTTAAAACACTTGCTGCTGGGGTACAAAACAAACGCACCACATAGTTCCATTAATCTATGGTAATTGAGCGATAAAGCAATAACAGAGAATTATGAAACAGGCATGTTATTGTAGCAGCGGTAAGAGGATCAGATTATTCCCAGCACTGATCTTAGGGGTATTTTTAGCTTTTCATAGTGAAATATTACCAAAAAGGTTGTAGACTTACTGAAATTTCTGTTAGAGCCCAACCAACACTGGAATTTAAAGTTTACTTACAATATATATTTATTGGTAACTATATTTATTCAAATCAGAGCACCATTCCCTATAGTGTTTGGTGTCGTTGAATGATATAAAATTTTTGCTTGCTTTAGGAATTATCAAGTTTCTTGATGTGTCCCTTTCTGTTTAGCCGTATAGAGCTCTACATTTAGTGCCTGGTATTTTTTGAAGCTGTAGTGTGTGGTGCTGTTGAATTTTCATTTTCATTTTGCATAACTTGGAGTTAGGGGGACTGTTTCCAGGATTTTTTAAACGAAGTGGAATGAAGAAGACAAAGAATAATTGATCAGGAATAAATGGAGTGTATTAAATTGGTGTATGAAGTGCTGACCATGATTTTCAGGCTCATGTGCAGCCCTGTAACCTAATAAATGAAAAGTATGCACCTCACAAAATTTTAAACATTGTTTTTATCTTCAGTAGATCTTTTGCGAAGTGATGAAACAAGCATTAGTAGAGAAATGCATCATTTTTGAATAACTAAATACTAATTAAGACATAAAAAATTGTGCTAAAATATATATTTTCACTTTCTTTTATTGGCACCTAGATCTGATGGACTACTATTAAGAGAAGATGGTGGTTATGCACCTACAGTGGCCGTGCCAGTGGCCAGGTAACCACAAAAACAGAAGAATGCACTACAAACTTACAGACTTTATACTGGTAGTGTGTATCACTGTACTAATAGAAGAAACATAAAAAGCCAAAAACAGCTATCAAAACATTCTGTGAATAACTCTGACTGTATAAAAACTTATAACAAGTGACCCCTTGAACCCAAATCTGTGTGATGAAAACTACTTAAAATGGCAAAAACAATCTTTTGAAAAAATTTACCTGAGGTGAAATTTTGATTTTAGTTAGACCCCTCATCTCCCATCCATTAACATGGAGGAAACTGTGTTTTTGACTTATATGGCAGGTAAATATCAGGGAGTGATAGAGATGTTTTAGCTTCGCTTTTGGGGAGCTGACAGGTTGTCCATGTTTTCTACAGTCATTGATTTGACTCCTACAAAAAATAAATGTAAATGAGGTCCAGTGTAAACCCTACCAGGTAAAACATAGCATTGTCATAAGTCTGCCACTCCTACATGCAGTTTTAGTTCCAAGAGAAAATCAAATAGTGTTTTTGCTTGAAGTATCCATTTTTAGTAGTTAGACCCTTTTCAGGCTGCTGTCACCTTGTGTCTCCTTTATGAACCTGCTCACAGCTGGTATAAAATAGCTGACCAAAATTAAGCTGAACAGGATGAAAAGAAAGAAAGATAGAAACAAAAAAGCTCTCATGAATGTTAATCACAAACTGTATATCAATGATGAATGTAGCCTTAATCTTATGTAGTATGATAGGATATTGTTTTTTGGAAGTTATGTTCACATTTAGAGAAAAACAAATGATAAAGAAGGATATGTTTTATTTTGCAGCTATATTGTGAAGTCACCACCCTGTGAGCATGCAGTGTCCATCCCTCGCATGTCATGTTTGGTTTCCAAAAGCTGTTGCTGTTCCAAACGCCCAATTCAAGGTTTAAGGACCAATCAGTGATGTCACTGACACTACATTCATCTTTTATATACAGTCTATTTTACATAAATATGTTTTTGTTTCTTATAAAAGTTTTACTTACTGGCTGAAATGCAGGTAGCAGTGTATCTGTTAATAAGCTAAAGTAAGTCAACAGTGTCGTGCATGCCAGTAGGCATGTCAGTTGGGCTCTAATTTATGTCTGATGTCTATAATAATCAATTATTTATGTGCAGATTACTGCGTGAACACCACCCTTCTCAAATATTTTAGTAGTGTTTGAAAATGTGTCATGTTTATCATGCAGCTGATCCAAGATCTGTGCTGAGGATATCTTTTAAGCACCAGATGAAAAGTCACAGTCAGTGCTAGCTGAAAGCATTGTCAGTAGTCAGATCAGGTAAACCACCTGTTTACCGCGACTGTTTCAAGGTGGAGGAGTTTAAAAAATCTGCCAAGAGAAATGAGTTGGAGTGAGAAGGTTCTTCCAAAGTTACCAAAGACAGCTCCCACAGTTTCTACAGGTCATACACTTAAACTAAGAAACAGCAGTCTGGTGACCACTATGTGCTTCTGAAGGAGTGGAAACACAATGGCGAAAAGGCCACTGAAATGATGCACCTAAAACTCCTTACCGTATTGTCTTCACGATGAAGCGAATGATAACTGCCAGACCCACACAGCCACACATCACTCCTATCACTATGGCTGTTACTTCACCTGCAGGAACAATCACAGAGGCAAAAAACAAAGCAATGAAAAAGTACAAAAATATAGAAATAAATAAACACAGTTCAACGACTTAAAGAAATTATGTTATAAGCAGTTACAGTTGCTTTATTTTTAACAAAAATATGCATTAAAGTAATTTGAAGTCTTACCAGAAGAGAGCTCCTTCCCTGATTCTACAAAATACAGAATAAACAATAATTTTTAAAAATCTTTTATTTCATACTGAATAATTGATTGGTTTATGTCAGAAGTATCTGCTGTTCAGCTGGTAATGGGAAATGTCCACTCAGTCTTACAGCCTTGTCCAACAGTGCTGATATCACGGACCTTCCAGTTCAGTCACTCACTACAATGACCATTTTACACAAATGATTTCTCCTTTGTCTTTGTCTGCCACTCTGTCTCCCTCTTTCACTTTTCTCTGTTTCTTTTTTCTCTGCCTGTTCTCTTGTGATAACAATGGAGTCAGTGTTTAGATTTTGCAAATCCTTTTCTCTAATCAGCTCGAAAAGAAACACTCCATCCTTTTCCACCACTTCCCTGTTTCTCTCTTTGTTTCTCTCTTTAACCCTGCCTTCTTAAGGTTATTTTTTCCTAGACAAAGTCATCAGTGTTTGTTACTATTCTCACATTTCTCTCCACTTTTCACTGTCTCCATGCATTGTATTAATTGTTTATTTCGGTCTACAGGGCCACCCACTAAGTTTTGATTGTGGCTGCATTATGAATAGCAGGTTGGCATTACAATCATCCAGTCTCGGAGTGCTAAAGCGGTGTACCACTTAAGTTCAAAGTAGATTGGCTGTGACCTTCTGCAACTTCACATTTGTTCAATTTGAAAGGCTGATGTCTAAGAATATTCTAAATATATTTTTACGCTAACACAGTAGCATTTTGAAAGACCAAGTGCTTATATGCAATAGTGTTACTTCCTGTACAGCATAGGTTTATTGTCGATGTAAGCAGTCAACATTAATGAGAGAATTTCATGTATGTTTTAATTACATCATCCTAGCCACTTTCTGTGTCTAACCTGCAGAGAAGGAGGTGAAAATGACTCTGTGGTTGAGTGGCTGTGTTGCACGGTAGTTGTCCTGCAGCAGCATCCTGTCTGGTTCTTCAACTTTGCTGGAGTAAAGTAAGGTCTCCATCTTCAGCAGCTGGAGTGAAAAGATAAATAGGAGAAAGGTGAGAAGAGCAGTTACAGTGAGTAATAGACACTTCACATTAAAATGGAAAACAGGTTTATATTCCGCTTGTAGAATAAAACATAAGACATAGTGTAGTACTGAAAGTCAGCCCAAAGTCACAAGGAAAAAAGCAAATATGTAGCACTCCAAGTTACACATTCTGTCACAAAGATGATGTATGTTTTTTACACATTTACAAGACTGTAGTACATCAATTATGCTATCTAAAAAGGAGTACAACTATAGTAAGATCATTTTGTACACATTTTTATCAAGATAACAAATTATAAACTTCACTTTGACTTTAAAGTAAAATTATGATTAATGTCAAATTGCTAAGCTTAGCTCTTTTACATGGTGTTGCACAGTGAAATATTCTTTATTTTACATGACAATTTAGAAGTGCAAGTTAGGAAGCTGACAAACAAATGTGAGTGAAAACTGAACATTAAGAGAATGTATAGCTACCTTGGTTTGGAAAATTTTTTTGCATAGAGGCAATTTTTTTTTCACATTATGTGTTATAGAGGTTATTATGATGTAGTTTTTCTTAATAAACATGGAGTGGCGTAGATAAGATCTTTCAAGCAGACCTGTGCCTTTGAGATCTGAACCCTTTCATGAAACAGCGTCCAGATAACACTCTGATGGCACGGTGGTGTTGTTAGGGAGCCATTGTATCTATAATATTGCCCAAGATCCTTAGGGAGCAAAGACTGGACATCAAATGCTGGCATGAACACTTTCTGCTCTGATAGTCGGTGAAAAGAGGAGAAAAAAGAATCCGTGAGGCTGTAGCAGCATGAAGTAGCAAAAAACTATTACCATGTAAATACCCAAAGAATTTTTTTTTCTTTTGCTCAAAATATAATTGATTACAATAAAAAATGTTCTTACAGTCACTTAGTTCCCTTTCTATGACATTACATGGTCATATTTATTTGATGAACAAAGTTAAACTTCCATTTATGTTTAATGACTACAAATTATAAAGCAGTGCGATTATTAAAAAAAACAAACTAGTAAAATTACTGAATTGTAAATGATGAAATTAAAGAAATTATTGAGATGTGGTTTTTAAAATTATGAGATGACTCACCTGCATATTTGACGCGGCTCAGGTAGTTGAGGATGTTGTTAAATGCAGGGTTTGTCTCCTCACCAGTCTGGGAAACAAAAAGTCAGACTTAAATGCACACTGCATTGTTCAAATACTCTAGTTAATAAAAAATGTAATCCTCTGATTCATTTCTAATTATATAAATAGCTGCTGTGTGGCAGAACTGTTTCATTACCACGATGAGAATTCCTAATACGGCCAAACCGTCTTTCTGGGTCATTGCTGCAGACATGTTGGGGTAGAGTTCAGAGTTGTAGTGCACCACATGGAGCTGGAAGGAGGAGGAGGAGGAGCATGTTTAGTGTCTTTATTCAGACTGATGAGAAAGAGGGAGAGGCCTTGGGTTGCTCTGTCCTCCTGACAGCCATTGGTTTAAAACAGAGAAAAGAGAAGAAGCAGCATACTAACTAAATGCTTCATTATACAATAAGACCATGAATGCCAGGTTTCGGTTTTTAATTATGTTTGTCCTCTTCTTCGTCTGGTTTGATTCACCTCTCTTTGTTTAAATTCCCTTGAACTTCATTCCAGCAGCTGAAGAAACTGGTCTGTTGGCATATCTGAACAGTGACATATGGGAGAGAACGGAGATGATGTGATCTTCCATCCTTGCTCCACTCTTTTACCTTCTGTTTTTCACCTTGATCACTCCTTCCAGACTTTATTCAGCTGCTTACTTGTCTTTAGCCTCCATCTCTTTGTATTTCTGTTTTTTGTTTTTAAATTAACAGTAAAGTACCAAAAATGCTTCTTGTATTTCCTTCTTCCCTGTCTCAGCCTTTCAGAATGAACTTCAGAGGGCCAACAGTAAGCCAAAACTACCTCAACAGAATATGTGACAGAGAGAGAAAGAGACACAGTATGAAAAGGAAAATATGAGGCATATGAGGGAAAATATGGTCAAGTGATAATAAGCATGGAAAGGAAAAGATAGGAACTCATAAGTCCATGGTCTGAAGACAAAAGACCACAATACATTAGCTCATTTCTAAATATACTCACAACACTAGTATAATTTAGGATGAAATAAATATATTTTGTGTCTTTACAGGAAAATATATTATTAACAGTAGTTTAATATTCATATTTGCTACTCCTGTTTAAGCAAAAACTGTTTTGTGAAGAATAACAGTCAAAGGCCAGTAAACATTTTTTGACTGTTGCACAATTTGCAAATTATTATTAAGTTAAAAAGCAAGTAGTCATTGGCAGTTTCACTGCAAAAAGAATTAATAATGAGCACTCATTATTGAAGTATGGACTTTTTCATGGTCAGTTTTGATTGTCCAGTTCATTGATAACTAATTGTTGTAGTTCATGAGGTTTATCAGTACAATTCACTGGTTTGATTCCAGGTGGGGACACAAGCCCCTCTAACCATGAACGGTTGTGTCAGTAAGGGCATCTGGTGTAAAACCTCTGCCAAATTACTGATGTGGATTAATCTGCTTTGGGACTCCTTGGGAGAAAAAAAAGGAGAATTCGAAGATACATTTTTTGTTTTAATTCCTGAGGTCACATATATTTAGCCTCCTTTTTTAAAAGCTCAATTCATAAAGCAGTATTGTAGACAGTAAATGTCATAGGAACTATTTTATGCTGCTGATTTGTCCACATTTGCTGCTCTAGTTATTGATACCTATTGTGTATAGTTATTCAGTCAGATATTTGCAATAATCTGAACAAATAAGAGATTTATGTGCCATGATGCTTTCACAAAATTTTATGAACCACTGCAGTTTGCATAAGCGTAATTTTACATATCCACAGAATGGTAGCTTGAGGTCAGGGCTCTGTGCGGGCCACTCAAGTTCTTCCACACCAAACTCATCCAACCATGCTTTTATGGACCTTTGTGCTCTGGGGCACAGTCATGCTGGAAAAGAAAAGGGTCTTTCCCAGACTGTTCCCACAAAGCTGGAAGGATAGAACCGTCCAAAATGTTGAGGTAAGCTGAAGCATTAAGATTTCCCTTCACGGGAGCTAAGGGGCCCAGACCAGTCCTAGAAAAAACAGCCTCATAGTATGATCCTTCCTCCACCAAACTTTACAATTTGAACAGTGCAGTCAGACAGGTAGCGTTCTTCTGAAATTCACCAAACCATGACTCATCCATCAGACTGCCAGATAGAGAAGCATGATTCATCACTCCACAGAACATGTTTCCACTGCTCCAGAGTCAAGTGGTGGTATTCTTTGCAACACTTCATCCAATGCCTGGCATTGTGCTTGGTGATGTAAAGCTTGCATACAGCTGTTCTACCATGGATACCCATGCCATGAAACTCCCGGTGCACAGTTTTTGTGTTGATGTTAAAGGAAGGGGAGGTTTGGATCTCTGCAGTTATTAATTCAGCAGAGTGTTGTAGACTTTTACATACTGTGCACCTTAGCACTCAGCAACTCTGTGACTTTATGTAGTCTGCCACTTGATCGTGAAATATATAGGAGGGAAGACATTTCATAAACTGACTTGCTGAAATGGTGGCATCCTATTAAAGTACCACACTCAAATTCAGCGAGCTTTTAGAACAACCCATTCTTTCACAAATATTTGTAAAAGGGAGACAGCATGGCTCGGTGCTTGATTTTCTACACCTGTAGTAATGGGACTGAATGAAACACCTGAATTCAATGGTTCAAAGTGGTGTGGCCTAAAACTTTTGTCCATACAGCGTATCTTTAAACTGGTCTTTCATTATTATGAATGCGTTTATGCACAAGCAATAATGCATGGGCTGTGTGTGTTTCATACTGTGCTTTCCTTTTTATCTCCTTTTACCATTCACATGTGGTTAAAGGTGGTTTAAGACTGGATGTGTTTAAATGTACCTCTGCATCTGCACTCAGTCCATTAATGGTGTGTTCACTGCCTCCATGACTTGGGCCACCACTCCCCCAGTGAAGGTGCATTTGTACAGCTGTAAAGTGCCATGGCAGCCCCTCCAGTCCCATCCATTCTGGCAGTTCAATAACCACTAATGGAGAGGAAAAAAATAAACAAAACTGGTGACTTGTTTCTTGTCAAAGCATATTATGCAAAACTGCCATTTTAAAATTGGATATAAAAAAAATGAAGTTGTAACTCATCACTTGAAATAATTATTGGGTTGTAAAGGTTTGCTGCCTGGACCAGGTTACATTTGAGTACAATATAAACAGATCAACTGTAAGGCTGGAAAAGGAAATCAGCTTGCTGCCAAAGTTACCTGTGTGTCCATTATTGTACAGAGTGAAGGGCTGGTTGCCGTGCTGGCTGTAGCCCAGTGGAGTCACAGGGATCAAACTGGGGTCGTATTTAGTCTGGGTGGTTATCACATCAACTGGAGACTGTGAAGTACCACCACAATCTGGGAAATACTCTGACCACTCACTCTGACCAACCAAGCCTTTGACAGAGAAAAGACAGTTACAATGATGTCATCCAATCACACAGCCCACTGGCTCCTGATTGCTCCGTGAAAAGCCTCTATTGATGAATCTCTAATTATGTAGAACAATTCTTCCTCTATGTTCTCTTTAGGTTTGCAGTCTCATGGCAGTGACCAGAACGATTGATAGTGCAAGAAAATCTTGGGATCACTTTTTTGGTCAATTTTGTTAAAATAATTAAAAACAGAATGTGTTCATTTGAGATACCACTGTTCATATGAATCTTTTCTGCATTTTCTTTTGCTGCCATTTACCCTCAAAGCTTTTCTTCCTTGTCAAAAACAAAATTGAACTCCATAACATGGATGGTCAGGTATCCATTTATCACCTGATGCCAGCGTCCTGATCAGTTTTACACACAGCTGAATTATTTTTATTTAACTGAATTAATTATGCCATCAAACAGGTTATCCACAAAAAAAATTAAAGACAGATAAACTGAAAACAATATCAAACAAAAGGGAAATGCTTCTATTACAATGAACCAAATAAATGAACACTCCATACATTTTTTATCAACAAAATGCTGACAAAACACTTGATTAGTGTACATTGATGAATGTCAAAATAATTGATATTGATTCTTATTTGAGCCTCATATAAATTAATCTTACCTTGGCTGTATGGTATCATCCATTTGTTCTAATATATCTAGTGTCCTTACAGAGTAACACAGTACATTAAGTTATACTTATTTAACAATAACTAGTTGCATATTAACATGAATATTAGTAGCATACTGGCTTTTTATTTATCATTATAAATCTTATTAATTCCTCATGCTGCATGAATATATTAACCATGCTGTGTCATTAATTGACAAACCACTCATAAACCAGTTATAGACAAGATCTCACATTAAAATGGGGAACCTAGCCTGAGTTAGACATATTTTCTTTTTTTAATTTCTTTTGTCACTAAAATTTGTAGTTTAGTTCATGTGTTTTGGTGTTAATGTTCTTTATTTAATTATGATTAAGGCCATTATTGTGGTGCTATCACCTTATAAGGCCCATACTGAGCTAAACATATCAAGATCATAATTCATTTTCAGATTTTACCTTGCTTTATATAAATATAGATCGATAAGGATCATTACTGAGGGAAAACGCATAGTTTATTTCTTATTAGTTATGGTTATAATATAAAAGCAACAATGAGTAGTTTGAGTTGACTAATGAAGTCTCAGTATTTTTCAGTCATTTATGCTGCAAAAAACTAGTTAGTGCAAATGTTTGCATGTTAATAGAAGGTGTAACTAAGGTGTATTATAAAAGATTATAGCTATATAATATAGTTATAGTTATAGCTAAGTAATAAATAAACCTCTTAACGATTAAGCTAAACAACATAACAAATAAAAGTGTAAGTGAGACAGGATTATAAAAATACTTATAATGTAAAATACCCTACCTTATAATTCCTGAGTAAAAGTCATTTTGCATATGTTATGGTGTTTTTTAAACACTGATTTTGCACTAGGCTTGTTAAGAGCAAATTCCCACTACTACGTTGACAAAAAGACAGTATGTAATATTCATAAAAGTTTTAAAAATTATATGGTTATAAAAATTATTTAAAGATTATTATTGTTACCAATGAAAATTACAAAGCTTTTGTCACAAAATGGAAAATGCAAAATGATTCTTGTTTAATAATGGAAATTTCAGTATTTGAACATAATTATAACCTGATTAGCAACAAACATAAAGTTTATGGTTTATGCAATAGTCTGTACATTTTTATATAAATCATATATAGATTTAGATATTTGCAGTTACTGTATAAATCTGGTCCTCTCTGGTCCTCCACTAATGTCTGATATCTTCTAATGTACTTAGAGTGTATAATTAAAGGTTTGAATAAACTCTAGCATAAATTCTTCAAAACAGTGTAGAACCGGAAGACTTGTACAAAAAGATATGCCAATATATCTATATATACACCATTTTTTGGAGAATTTAAATATGGACAGAGAAATGTTAAGAAGGTAACTGTGAGAGAGGAGTGACTGAGGCCTGGTTGCACTAAAATAAAAAGAAACTGATCTATTCTACTGCATGATAAAAGAAACTTAGAAAAGAGGAAAGAGAGCGATGTGAGTCAAAGAATCTGAATTTCAGTTGCAAAGAGAGGAATGTTTTAGAAAACAGGCACACTGCTGACACATTTTACACACAGAAATGCAAGGTTTCAGTCACGTGTTTGTGGTTACAGTTTCAGCAGTCCACTTTAAAACTCATTACACCTCTGCAAAACCGACAACTTCCTTTACAAAAATACAGTGAGTGCAGAAGGCTTTGATTGTCTCTCAGTCATTTTGCTTTCTCAAAAACACGCACTCGGCATGAGGAGGGGACTTTACATTATTGATGTGAACACACACCACATCTCCACTCCCACTGCTCTCTCTGTGTCTGCATGTAACCCCCACCTTGCACTCTCTAATTTGCCCTCTGCCCACTACCCCTCACTAGCTACTCTCTGCTGCAAAGCCCCGCACAGAACTTCAAAAGTAAGTCCCACAGCCCCACCGCTGGTTGTCATGGAGGTCTCCATGGTGACCGGAGGTGAAAATTATGACCCAATGCCCCCGCTCTATCTCTTCAAGCATGCTACGACTGGCCTGAATGCAGTCACAAACAAAGACACACAAGCACAGATTTTCTCATTGAGAGGCATGATGAGGAAATAACTGAGTTTACTTCAACTATCTCTGAGCTCTAGTTTAAAGCTGCAAAAGACAAAATCTTAAGCAATAAAAAAAAAGATTTTACACTTCAGCTAACACAGCATTCAGAGCACTGTCACACACTCTCACTCATTCATGCACTCAGGATGGGTCCCACCGCCAATACTTGTGCTACCACCCTTGTATTCAGTATCATAATACCTAAATAGATATGTATTGATACCACCTGCCTCCTTGAACAGCCTCTGAGATTTCCTGTGTATTCTGTATGTACTGTAAATGAGTGTTGCTCTCTTGAATACATGCAGAGGGTGCTAATCTGTGTGTCCCATTCATTCCCACAATGTCTTTGTGTACGGCATAGGCAGCCAGTGTGCCTCAACAACACAATAAACACATAGGATATTGTGAGCTACAACAATGCAGCGTGCGATTTTCTATGCGTTTGCTTCATCCCGTCCCATCTCCCTCTCTCTGTCCAACACACTCATCCTCTTGCACCTGCCTCTCTCAGCCAGCCTCCCTCACAGTCTTTTTCTTGCTTTCTCGCTTTCTTCCTTTCTACTGGCCTCCACCCACCCCTTCATCATCTCTGTATGGGTGCTGTGCTAATGCCAGCTTGCTGAACTGTAACTAATACAGAGAAGGGGAAAACAGAGGGAGAAGGGCTGGAAGACATGCGAGTGGTAGACACAAATCCTACCCAAGTTAAAGAAGCTTTTATCAGATTTTTAATGTTTTAAAAATTCAGGTTTAATGTGTGTGGTAAAGTCAAGGTCAAAAGACTGCACAGTTGTCTTATTCACGTGGCTTTTTAGGAAAACGTTTTCAAGTCTTTGATATCAGTGGACTAGTCTGTTACCTGATTAGACATTACACTGGACAAAAAAGTGTCTATTTGTGTTCAAGTCATTACAGAACTGACTTCAGGATTATGCTCCTTATTTGTAAAGTGCTTAATAATTTAGTCCGAGATTATGAGCCAACCCCCTGTTTGTGTACTTTTTCCCCCTGTTATGCTTTCTATCACTCTCTAATAGACTTGCAGACGTTTTTACATGAGTTAGAGTATTAGCAAACTTGAACTTACCAGTGTAGGTCCAGCTAATTTCCTCTGAAAAAATAAAGGGAAAAACTCTTCAAACTTCATTTTTAAATATTCAAAATTTCAAAGTGCTTAAAAGCCCCATAAATCTGCTATAGTTCTAAACAATAAGTAGTTGCTTATGCTCAGCAACTTTTCAAGTTGATATATCTGGAAATTACTACTATTCCAATACTAAAGCTCACACTGAAACACCCAAACAATCAAATGCCAGAATCAAAGCCAAAAATCTCACATGATGCCTATTATTATGTTAAATGAGACCTTACCAGCAGCAAGTGCAGCTGTCCACTGGAAAAACAGTAGAATTAGAAGGATAAAAAGTCCCAAATTGTCCATGTTATCCCACTTTGCCCATACACAGAAATGAATAAAAGCAGACTGAGAGATGAAGCACAAGTGAGAGACAGAAAGAGTGAGAGAGGGAGCGCCAGATAGGAGAGAGAAAGTGTTGGGGTCCAGAGATCCCACCTGCCACAGTTCTGTTTCACAGCCAGCGTGTTGATGTCACATGTTGAATCCACTCTGGCACACAGTGAAGTAGTCTCAGCAAGAGACAGATGGACAGAAAGTATGAAAGAAGAGAGAAGGAATGGGCAGAGATAGTGGGAATTCAGGGACAGACATGACCACATACAGGGACTAGTGGCTGAGAATTCATTCAGAGTTAGAGGTGGAAAAAGTATAATGATATATTCTTTAGAGTGTAAGACAGACAGATGGAGAAATGCAAAGATGAGAAAAGCAGGTTACAGCAGAAGAAGGTGGTAGGGTAAAAAAAAATGTGGGACACAGAGAAATGCAAGTGTATGAATAAAGGACATCATTTGATATGCTAAAATTGAGGTTTTAAGGGTTTTTTTCTGGGTGAGAGAAACTTCTTTGAGTTTAATTTGATTGCTTTGACCTTATTTCTAATTTACGAAATACTGCACAGGGTCAAAACTGAGGAGAAACCTCATTATAGACTCCAAAACTCTTTTGTAAACAGTTCAACAATAGTCATCTTCCTTCATTTATTTCTTTATTATTTTTTATTAATATTTATTATTTATATTATATTGCTTATTTTAACTTTAGATTATTGTGTTCTTAACTGAGAGTGCTGAAGTACAAGAACTTCATTGTATGGATTTCTATCCTTCCTATACCACTAACAACAAAGCTGAAGTTGTACCCTGAAACATTGCATTTACAAAAACCTAATTTAAATGCAGTCTTAGCCTAAAATGTTGGTTAGCCTCTCTACATAGTGTTATTTCAGCACAAACAACAAAACCATATCCGAGATGACATACTTCAATGTGTTACATTATTGTTCATAACCACACTGATGTATTAGTATAACACCTAATGTAATCAACGCTACAGCAAGCAATTATTTCTACAGTCAATTCAGTTTTTGATTATTTCCCAGTTTTTTAATTATATCCCCAAAAAGCAGGAATCTGATGGAATCATCAGCGCTGCCACCTCCGCAAATACTTTGTTTCATCGCGATAGCCCAAAAACTATTTGATGTAGGATTTTTTAATTTTATCACAGTGATAGACCTCCATGAGATCTGGAACTGATTCAATTTTCAGTCATTTTGAAAATACTGATTTGCTACTAGGTGGCATTATATGTAAAAATGTTTGCACTTTAGCCATATTGCTGTGACTATTTGTCCAATCTGTACAAAATGAAAACTGAATTGATAATGGGATCATGCATGTTCATGTTGACACCATGTCATCTCTGCCACCATTGCCATCTGCTGGTGCCACTGCTGAAATCAGTAAAAAATGCACATTTGCAACCATATCTCTGTGACTATTCATCCGATCTACACGAAACAAAAGCCAAATTGATCACAGGATCATACACTTCCATGGTGACACCATGCCACACTGCCGCCACCACCATTGTAAATCCTTTGTGTGATTGTGAACATGCAAAAACTATTTAATGCAGGATTTTGAATTTTGGCACAGTGATAGACTTCCATATGATCTGGAATAGATTAGATTTTCAGCCTTTTTGAAAGCATGGATTGGCCACCAGGTGGCCTTTTCTGTAATTTTTTAAAAATAGATTGTAGCCTTATCACTGCAACTATTTGTCCAAAAACTAATTTGCTCATGAGACCATATATTTTCAAGGTTGGGTCTGCTGCCTCTGTTAACTGCTGTTGCTGTGGCCGAAATTGGTAAATAATTTTCCCAGATATTATGGAATCAACTTGCTACTGCATAGGTTGGTTCTTAATCATCCAATTTGCATTAAAAAGTGAAAAAAATGAAAAAGAAACAAAAATTGACAACGGGATCTAGCCTCTCATCACGTCAAGTGTGGTCAGGCCAGGTTAGCATTCATGAAGAAATTGAGGCTCTTTGGGGATTTACCATTAGTGGTTTCACGGAAACCGGGGGGAGCTCGTTTTAAGATATGTGTACCTTACTTGGGGGCAGCTTTGGCTCAGGAGGTAGAGTGGGTCCTCTTCCAACTGGGAGGTTGGCAGTTCAGTCCCTGGCTTCTCCAGCCTATATCTTTGGGCAAGACACTGAACCCCAAATTTCTCCCGATGCGTCCATCAAAGTGTGAAGGTGTGCATGATAGTTAAATGTGCTTAAAGGCATAAAAAAGTGCTGTATGAATGTGTGTGTAAATGGGTGAATGAGGCTTGTAGTAAAAAACACTTTGAGGGCTCAGTTAGAGTAGAAAAGCACTGTATAAGTACTATTCCAATTCTCATTTACTTGTGTATATCCATTTTATGATAGCCTACACTTCAACTCCACCACATTTAAGAAGGGAGTATTATACATTTTATGCTACTGCATTTATTTGATAGCTTTATTCACAGCAGTTGAATTCATGAAATACAAAAACACAATTTAAAAAATTAACCAGTAAATCCAGACCAATTTTCGGTGTCACAGTCCCCGTTAGATTTTTTTTGTTTGTTTGTTTTTGCTTACTAGTGTTTCTTGTTTCTCTTGTTTTTTTTGTTTTTTTCTTGTGCCTAAGTTGAGTCATTTTCTTGAGTTGTGTTCTTCTTGTGGATTGCTGGATTTTCCTACCAGCTTTGTGGAACACTTTTTGTTGATACTTTTTGTTAACAAAACTCATGATTTTTTTTTTGTCATGAGACTCAGTATCTTACATTTAGAGTCATATTTGAACTTTTAGGACAATAGTTGTTTATCCTTATCGTGTTTAAGAGTTCTTGATTGCATTTGCAGTCAACTCTTCTTCGATCAAAGGAGGTAACTACAGATTATCTAATACCAAAATGCTTCACAAAAATAAATATACAGTACATTTACACTAAGCAGGCATAAAGATGTGTATTGCGTAATTGAAGAGCCAATAGCATGAAGTAAAGCAACACACAAATTGCCTGGTACCAAACACCAAACACTAACAGCATTATATAAATGCTGCAAGGTGATAAGTCTGCGCTAAAGTTCAAGCAGAAGTTAGTTCAGCCAGTTGTTTAGTGTCCCTGGCAGCATAGTGGTTTGCGTGTTTGCCTTTGAAGTGAAAGGTCCCTGGTTTGATTCCAGGTAGGGACACAAGCCCCTCTCACCATAGAAGGTTGCATCAGGAAGGGCATCTGGTGTAAAATCTCTGCCAAATTACCAGTGTGGATTAATCTGCTGTGGCGACCCCTTGGTGGAGAATACAAGGGAGCAGCCGAAAGGTACGTAGTTCAGCCAGTTGTTTGCAGCACATACTGTACATTTTCTTAGAAAAAATATTCCAATTTTTTTCAAATGGTTTAGAAAACAACAGAAGGCATCCAGAAGATGCATCGTTAGTGATATGCTACACAAAACCACATAAAAAAATACAATAGATGTTAACGCCTAAGAACTGCCTCCTGTTCAGTCCCATTATACAAGATCAAAAGTGTTTGAATAGCTAACTTGAACATGTAAAGTTCATAAAAACTGTCTTGCAGATCCCTTCACCAGCCTTTGGTTTTACTGTTTTTCACCTTGTGTTTTGTTTTTCTAAAACCTCAAACAAACATTATCATATCACCTCTCCTTCTTCTCACATCCTTCTGCTCACCTTTTCCACCCTCACTCTGCATGCACTTTTTTGTTTTCATGTAGCCTTTCCTATTTGATCCAAGTCAAATAGTTTTCTACTGTTGCTTTTTCCACAGATGTGATTGTGTGTCAGCAGTCTTCACTGTGATCCAAAGACAGTTTTCTTGTTTTTGTGACTTCATCTGTGTATTTGTACACATCTGATAATGCAGTATGCATGGCTGTACAGTATGCATGTGCATGTGCTGATGTCATATTTAGCTGCCATCATTAAATACTGGACAGGAGGTGACTCTTTGGTCACTATTGCTATATGGGTCCTGTTACTTGTTTCAGTACGGTGTCAGATTTATGTGTTTTATTTTGGTAATGTTTTTGTTTGTTTTTTTAATTGGCTATAATAGCAGTACTCATGCATTTACCATTTATCTGAGTCTCTGGCAGAAAACAGGAAAAATAAAGTGAAGTTCTGCAGTTTCATCACTGATCCTACTGTATGACTTTGCCAAATGTCTGCAGGAAATGGTATGGATAAGTACTGCATTAGAGAACTAAGTTATGAACTCAAAAACAATTATAATCACCTGCAACTATCCATGAAATGGAATCAAGTGATTTAAGGTACTACTGCTTTTCTTTTGAAGGACTCAATTGTGAAAACTACAATTCTTAGCAACAGACACCTTAAACTTTGGTGTGCAATAAATGCAATTGAACTTTCATCATCTGTGTCAAAGTTTACACTTTTTACTTTTTTTCAATATCATGAAGGCCACTTCATTTCTTAGATAAGTAGCATATATTTGTACATGGGTTATATTCATTCAATACACTCACAAAAAAGTTTATGATGTTTTATTCATTTCTTTAGGTGCTTCTTTAGGTATAGCCTCCCAGCTGGTACTGGTAGGTCTGCCCAAGGAATGATAAGATTGATTAATATTGGCAAGTTCCAATATATTGAATCATCAAAAAATCAATGTATTAATTGGAAGCAATGACCCTTAAAAAAGGCTCCATGGTGTCCTGAGCACTGTTTTGAAGGTTCCAGGTAGCACCACAAGTAATTGGGAGAGGATGGAATTTATATTTAAGCTTATATTTCGATTATGTATGGTAAAATATTTAATAGTTTTTAGTAATGTTGATAAAGTCTATTGGTAAAGTTGCATGTTGAGTTGATTAGTTTCATTATGTAATGGTATGGTTTGTATGTAGGTCATTAAAGAGCGGTCTATAAGAGGTTGCCAGGCAATCAGAGATTTATGCTGGAACCATGTGCCACCTGTGGTAGTTTCATTTTGTTTTGTATAAATTTTAATGTTGATGAATAAACACCTGGTTAGTCTGCACCTCATCTCTGCCTCAAACCTCCTATTTCAGGGCTGCTACTGCCCATTCTAACACTCAGTAGTGCAGTGAGCACATCACAGAATTTACATATCCATTCACAATGACTTATACAAACTCAGGAAGGCCATATTGTTTTATATAATGCATTTTTTTCATCTCATTATTAACATTGTCCCTCTGTCTTTCCTCCATATTTTCCTATTTTGGGTTTACAGTTTAACTTTAGAATCCTTTCTCTGAGAGGAAACAGGAAAAATGCCCCAAAACACTGCAGGAAATTACTCCTAACTATGGCCATCAAACTCTTTAATTCCTTCCTGTGCCTCCATTACAGTTTCATATGGTTTATATTCATATGGTATATACTACATATTGTATACAGTATTTAACTTTAGAGTTATTTATGTTAAATATTGCAAATCATACAGACAGGTTTATTTGTTTATAATTTTCTTACCTCTCAAATTCATATCTACTGCTTTTTAAATATATAGTTATTTATATCTAACTGCACATCTGTAACACAATACAATTCCGCCCTGGGATTAATGAAGTATTCTGATTCTGATTCTAAAAAGAATGCGTATGTGGACTTAGGTACTAACTGTAAAATAATTTAACATTAACATCACATATAATTTGAAAAGCATAAACCTAAACCAGATAGTGTATATTGGTATAAAGACCATAGACAGGAAAACAGCTTTCCTGGTTCTGTCAGAGCAAAATAACAAATACCAGGCAAGAAAGCAAATAAACATGCTTTCTAAATTCATTATCTTCTATTTTTGCCAGAACCAAAATACATAGTGTTCAGTGTGTTAAGTCATGTTTTCCTATAAATATCTCAGGAACTCCAGGAGTCAGGGGACCCTGGGTCATAGCCAGTAGACTGGCTTACTTTACAAAAAAAAATAAAAAAAATCACCAAAGAAATTCCTGCAAACACACAACCAAAGGGAGACTCAACATTGTTGCAAAGACACACAGGACCACCAGAAAGATGTGAAAAATGACTGTATGTTACCAAAAGAAAAATAACAAGCTGTTTATATACAGTCTGATGTGTACCATCCCACACAAAAGATGGCCAACCTAAAAGGATCTTAGTGATATCTTTATTTATGGTTCCAAAAGGTGGATGCACCATAAAAGAGGTTCAAGAGTGGCTGTTCCCCCTTCCTGGTCAGGGTTCTCCTACCTGCCAAATCCCAGTTTATCCTTTGTTTACAAACCACTAATGGACTTCAGGAGAGCGCTAAGGCTCACATGAGAGCTTTATTATGGTCTATAAAATGGAACACCCTGAAGCAAACACTAATTTACCTGAAGGTCTCCTGGATCCATTCTCAACTGTTAACTTCAAGGTTAATTAATTTATTTGTGATGCTTTCATGGATCCTGGTTGCAATGAGAACACCATCTCTAAAGACTCAAACAAAAAAATCGAACCTATGTTTCCATCCCATCTGTCACTGGGGTCTTGCTGACTCTGTTTACCCTTAGAGTGGTTATGTCATGTTGTAGATGGAGACTGGGCATGGCAGGGGTTTAATGGCCCATCAGTGTTCTTGCTCTCATACGCTATATAGACAAAAGCATTGGGACACATCTGTTAACCATTGAATTCAGGTGTTTCCTTCAGTCCCATTGCCACAGGTGTATAAAATCAAGCACCTAGCCATGCAGTCTACCTTTACAAACATTTATAAAACAAAGTCTTTTTCTAAAAAGTATTTGTGAAAGAACTGGTCACTCTAAATAGCTCACTGAATTCAAGTGTGGTACTGTAACAAGATGCTACTGTCGCTACATGTCTGTTTATGAAATTTCTTTTCTAGTACATATTCCATGATCAACTGTAAGTGGTATTGTTGCAAAGTGTAAATGCTAAAGATCCATAGTTTGGTTTTTTTTTGCCAATATGTTTGTCTTTTTCAAATTTTTTTCACAAACACATAACATATACACATACATACATATACCCACTACACACACAAACTGCATACCCTTGCATCATAAAAAAATAAATAAAAATAAAATAAATAAATAAAAATAATAATAAATAATAAATAAATAAAAACAAAAAGAGAAAAAACCAAAAACAAATAGGGGGGGAAGGAAGAAAGAAAATGGGGGCTACATTTTACAGCGTTCTTAAATCATTTCATAAAAATCTAACTCTTTCATTTGTCATCATATTTATATATGGTTCCCAGAGTTTATCAAAGTCTTTTTGTTTGCCCTTTGCAATGTATGTTAATCTTTCCAGTCCAATACATTCAGAAAGTTCCTTCATCCACATCTTCATTGTAGGAGCATCCATACTCTTCCAGCATAGTGCAATAGCTCTCCTGGCTTGTAGAATTCCAAAGTCCAAAACTGCATACTGTTTCTGCGTTTGTAGAAAGTTCTTTGAGTATATTCCAAGCACACATAGTTTAGCATTTAAAGGGACTTTGGTATTAAACATTTCTGACAGACATTGTATAACATCCTTCCAGAAGTTTTGGATCTTTGCACATTCCCACAAGCAATGGAACAAAGTTCCTTTCTCAGTAAACACTTG
>VUQH01089769.1:0-12309 GCA_015106775.1 Etroplus canarensis | reverse complement strand
GGGAACCCAAGGAGCAGAGGACTGCCAGGAGAATCCACGATTTAGAGCTCCATCTCCTCGTGATGATTCCCGGAGATGACCAGCTGAAGAGGAGCAGTGCAATGAGTGACCGTAGCGAAGCGTGATCCGTTGAGAGTGGCCACCTGAAGAGGTTGGTGTAACTCCTGAATGGGAACTTGAAGCTGAGAGACCAAAGATGGATCAATAAAACTTTGTTCGGCTCCAGAATCCACTAAAGCCTGTGCTGCCACCGACTGCCCGGCCCACTGAAATCTGGAGGGAAGAGTTAAGCGAGGGTGTTTGTCTGAAGTTGCCTGGCCTGTCGACACCCCTACATATGTCAGCGGGCCCCCCCCCCCTTTTGGCCGAACGGGACAGTAAGGAAACTGATGTGTTTTGGCTGCACAGTAAAGGCACTCACCCACCCTGAGGCGCCGCTCGCGTTCCTCCAGAGACAGCTTGGCACTTCCCAGCTGCATGGGCTCGGTCATCCTCTCTGGGCTGTCCAGGCTGGGAGAATCTATTAACCTCCTCTCCTCTCATGGGGACTGTGGCCGAAACACAGAGGCCGAAGGAAGGCTCCTGGGTCGGGAGACCTGCCCCTCTCCTCTCTTCCTCAGATGGTTATCGATTCTGATGGTGAGTGAGATGAGGCTCCACAGCAAGTCAGGTTCATTCTGGAGGATCAGTTCATTTTGCAGCCTCTCCGTAAGGCTGTTGAGGAATACTCCTCGAAGCGCTGCGTCATTCCACCCGGAACGGGCAGCGGCGATTCAAAAGTCAATGGAAAACTCTGCTGCGCTTCGCTGTCCCTGACGGAGAGAGAGGAGCTGGTTAGAGAAGCTGTCAGCCTGAGGTGAATGATCAAATACCTCCCTCAAGGCTGCCACGAAGGAGGAGTAGGTGGGACTCCGATCACTCTCCGGGTGCGCCACGGTCCACCGCCACGCCTTCCCGGTCAAACAGTTAGGCAGAAAGGTAATTTTATTTTGATCGGTGGGCTAATCATGTGGCAGCTGAGTGAAGCGAGAGTTGCATTGAAACAAAAAGCAGCGGCATTCGTCTAACTCACCGGAGTACGTCTTGGGGAAAGGAATTGCCGGCCGGGCTGGAGCTGTCGTCGGTGAAGTCGGCGGAAAGGCGGGCAGTGGAGGAGAGATAGTGCCGGTGTCGAGTGGAGGCAGCAGGCAGCCAAGGAGAGTCCGAAGCTGGTCCGACTGGGCACGATACTCTGCTCGAACTGGCACAGCAACTCCTGCTGACCGTCATTGAGTGGGTTAACTGATTTTCATGCTTACCTAGCATGACTCCTTGGTGGGACAGTGCCAGAGAAACTTGACCGGCTTCCGCGGGATCCTGTAGCTGGTTGGATCATTCTGTCATGGTGGGTGAATGAGCAGATCCGATGCAGAAGCTCAGTTAAAAAGGTTTATTTACAGAGTCAGATTTTAAATGTGCAGAAGAGCTTTTTGGAGCTCAGCTCCTGGGAAGCGAGGGCTGGGCCAGGTGAGTGCAGTTCTTCCTTTTCCTCTTCTACAGCTGGGTCCTGATGTGCCCCGATCTGGGCAACAAGGGAGTGAGGGACACATAAGCAACGATCCAGCGATGAGCCTCTGTCCAGATGCCGCTTAAAAGGACTGGGAGACAATCAGCTGATCGCGCACCGCTGAGGGAAGGGGTGTGTCTGAAAGCCACAGCTGTAGGAGGTAAGTGGTAATAACCCAGCCCAGCCCCAACAGCAAAGGAGAGAGAGAAAAGGTAAGTGGAGGATAGGTAGAGGGGGTGAGTCCGCACCAGGAGGACAGAGGGGACCATAACAATGAGGTACATTTTTACAGTTTTGACAAATTACATACATCTTTTAAAAACAATATAAACAGTTTAGGGCCAAACATAAAACCTGTAGAACCCTACAAGAAACATTCACAGTAGAGTCAATGCTATTTGTACACATTGATATCTCTCATGAAGGTAACTGTGTAACCACAGTGTTCTAGCCCTCTAACACCATATCCGCCTAGCTTTTTCATTAGCAATCTGTGATTTGTAGTGTCAAATCCTTTTTTAAGTCAATAAACACCCCACAGTGTATCCCTTCTTGTTAATTAAATTTTACGTCTTCTACAAGTTGCTCTCTATCCATAACTGTAGTCACCTAATATGTTATTATTATTATTGTCTCTGCAAAAAAAGCATTTCTAGGATCTTTGAGAACTGGGAGAGCAGAGAAATTACTCTGTAGTTGGAGAACTGACATTTAATTCAACTTTTATATACTGGAATAGCCTTGGTTGTTTGCTCTTGGACACTGATTGCAGTGTCAATGGTTTTACTAGTCATGTATCAAATCCTGTCCAGTCAGTAGACTTTTTGTTCTTACATCTTTGCGTTCTTGATTTTCCAGTTCCTGTGATTGTATGCTCAGCCCTAATTAATTCCACATTTCTTTTCTCACCAATTTAGCCCTCTGGGTAAAATCCCGTTGCTCCCCTCTGTACTTTGTGAGTTCGACAGTTCACCTCTCTGCATGTCCTTTATTTTTGTGTCGAATTATTCTTTGTGTGACTCAGCAGCTATAGAACATTTCTCTCGCTGCTTCCTTTTCATCACCATTTGGTTAGTTTATTGAAGTTTCCCTTTTTGTTTGTTCAACCTGCTGTGTAGTTCTGCATCAATATTTGGGTTCTCCTTGAATCAAAAACTCACGTGTAACACAAAGACTAGCAATTCAGTGAATTTTACCTTCCTTCATGTCTAGTACATGCTGGCAGCTGGGATATGCTCCAGCTTAGTCCAATTCTACACAAGATAAGCAGTTTTGAAAATGGCTGGTTGCTCCAGAAGGATGCAAAGTTTGCAGATAGGAAAGTTTTACAATTCTTTTACTTCACAAACCGTCATAAAGAAAATCTGTACTCTACTTTAATTTTCTGCCTGTGGGATTTTCACATTTTAAATGCAGACATTACAGACAGAACATTTAACCACAGCAGCAATGAATCAGACTGACAAGCTGCAGGGCTGTGATGTTTTACTTATGTAGGACAAATGTCTTCAAATATGAGTGAAAGGAATCTCAGTTCAGGAAATAGACCAAAAAACGATTCTTGGAATCCATTTAATGAGCAAGATCCGGCCAGGAGATAAGTGAAAGATTAAATTTGAATATCCTTGTTAAGATCTCATTTGGACAATCAGTTGTAAATCTAGCTACATTCATGTGTTACAAACACATAGTCACATAGTCACAACAGTGACCTCATAGAATGCTATTTCTTTATAGTCAGAAAAGCAAAAAGTAAACAAAAGCTCGAGCACATTATACCTCAATATGTGGTTAAATTAAGCAATGTGACATTTATTTTTCCCAGTCCAACTTTGGGCTCTGCTGTTGCCACTATTAAAATTCAAATCTATTGCTGTGATCAATTCAAGATCTCTAAATGCATAGTTAAGTGCCATTATTCATAGAAATGGGCTGGTGTAATGGTCTTCCTGAAGAGAGGAGTATTTTTTTTTTAGTTTTTTTCCATGTTACGTTTTAATGCTCCTTACATAAAGATTAAAAGGCTTATCATTCTTTAAGGAAATCCAGCTAAAATGTCAGATATTTTAAAATACTATGACTGGCGGTGTAGGTGATCCTTAGTTTGCATAATAAACACAATAGCTGGATTGTTTGACAAATAAAAGCATTTCTGAGAAAGGCATGCAATATTTGATGGCTGCCCTTATTGCAAGGAATGATGTCATTTAAAAACAGCATTCCTTCACTATAAGGCAACATATACCAGAAAATTACATTTTCGGTAATAGCAGCCTCATAATATGAAATAATCTAGGAAAAACACCTAATTTTGTTATCACAATAGATGAATTCCTGGCTATCAAATACTGATGCTCTGTGTTACAAAGCTGTTACAAAGATATGCTGTTTGGCGTGAGTGTGTTGATGCCCCAGCCACATCAGTGTTGGACACCAATAAACATTAGCCTCGTTTTAAAGAATTTTATATATATGGAGACCGTAGGGGCTTCAGTCTTGTTAGGCACAATGTGTTAGCTTTTACTTGTTTTTTACTTTAACTTTCTTCACTGCTATTTTCACTTGCTAGTTCAGGTTTAGGTGCTAACACTGACTTTGCACATTGAAAAAGTACACTTACCCAGTGCATTTAAATGACGTTAAGTGCTCATATATGTTGAACAAGGTGTCCCCTGATGTCAGTGTTGTGATGCACTTGGTTGTGCCATTACTAACACTGTTGTCACTCCAAACTTGTACCTGTGAAAATGGCACTGATGCCCTGGGAATGAGGCTGGCATTTCACACCATGAGATGCCCTAACCCAGACCTTATCCCCAACCCTAACCTTTTCACATGAAAAAAAGATGAAAATGCATAGACATGAGACACAGACTGTGCTATTTATACACAGTCCCATAATGTCACACTTTTACACAAGGTTATCATTCTTGGGGATAAGAACACAAACCCTTAGTGGTTTAAATAGAAAACATTCCTGAAGCAGTCAAAACTTGACATATGATTTTGACAGATTCTTTACAAACAGTCACAATACAGCCTGCCTAAAGGAGAGAAATGATGGACTAAGAGTAGCTGAAATTTTGACCTTTTAACTTCATCCTTTAAAAAGTATTTACTTTGGTGCCAAACACAGAGATCTTGCTGAGCTGATTTTGACAGAGAGGAAGAGAAAGATAAAAAATTTATTTGCCTGCTGCCTTTTAAATACATGCAGACGATCTGCAGTAGCAGGAAAAATAACTTATTGGTTTTACTTTTTGATATTGTAAAGAACAGCGTGAAGAAAGAGCAGCCACATTTTCATGGAAAATCAAGATGACAGTACTGAAAAGCATAAGATTAAAAGATGGATATTCTCTACCTAATTTTCATTCTTCCAGCTATTTTTGTAGTCTTCACTTTATCATGTACCAGCAGGATTTTTATTTATTTATGTTTGTTTTCAAAAGCATAAAGGGCTTTTAGGAAAAGCGATGGATCATATTAACAAACACACCTGGGAGGATGTGACAAGAATCATTCATTCTGACCTCAATGTTTCTCTTTTAACACTATTGCTTATAAATTCTAAAACACAAGGGAATTTCTTTCTCACTTATGAAGACTGTGGATGCCTTTGATATGGTCATGTGTCTTTTTCTCTTGTGTGACTCGTCTGAATGTATTTTGTTATTACAGCAGACATGTAGCACTCCCTTCTTTTTACACCAATCTTTTACCCATCTGTATATAAGCATTTACTGCTGCACTTTCCCATCATGATTCGGATGACACACACAGAAGGCACTGCGCTATTTAACTGGTTAAATACCAATGTGTTAGTGGCAACCTCCAAGGATTGGGAGGAGAAAAAAATTAAGCAACTGTGAAAGTTCTTAAAACTTCAATTTCTCAGCTGCTTGATAGCGGTTCAAAAAGCAAAACAATCTACATAGATGCTCATGTTTAAATGCCCAAATTCACAGCAGAAATAAATATCTTCAAGGTCTGGTGCAAAAATGGTGTCATAGCCCTGGGTTGTTTTTTTTTTGTACTCTGGTTTTTGTTTATTGCATTCCCTGTTAATCTTTGAGCCTCTGTTTTAACCCTGTCAATATTTAGTTGATAGTTCCCTATTACATCTCCTGCTGTATTCTTGTTGTTTGTCAAGTTCAATCTTGTGTCTATGTTTCGCATTTCCTGTTTCATTTTGGTTTTCTGGTATTTTATTTTATTTTGCTTCCTGCCTTTTATTGTTGTCAGCTGTGCTCCCCTTCCTCCTGCTTTACATTATTCATTAGTGTCATGTGTATTTACACCAATGTCTCTCCTATGTTCAGTGTTGTGTTGTCTGTTCTGTTAGGTGTTGTTCATGTCATGCCATGTAATGTTTGACTTCTCGTCATGCCTTCGCGTCAAGCAAAGCACCTAAAAGAGACCAGCAATTAAATCTTTTCAAAGAATTCAAGGTTTCAAAGTTTTAATTAAAATGATCAGCATTCAAAGTATTATCCTTCTTATGTTATCCTGAAATGTACTTTACAATTTAATTTGAGACAGCTGGCATTGGTTTTGTGAAATCAGCTATGTTCCACAGGCTGTAATATTTGCAATGCCTAATGTTTAATAAATTCTTAAGTTATCATAGTGCAACTGTTATGCCTCGTAGTAACAACATTGATATACTGATGTTCCTTTCAAAAACCTTTAAATGGTAGAGAAAATGTTTGAAAAGCCATGAAAAATGATGCCATTCTTTGTAAACTGTTGCACTACTAGCACATAAATTATAGTAATGTATTATGTTCTGTATTGTTGTTGCTTTTATTTACAGAAAAAAAATGTCATGTTTGGATGATTTAATAAAGGAGTTTAGGTACATGGGGGTATTTATTCTTTTATGTTTTACCGCGCCCATATCGAAATAAGAACTGTGTAATTTTACTGGTATTGGTACTGACAACTACATTTCTGGTATCGTGAAATTCTTACAGGCAACCACTAACTGGATTATTTTGATGCTGATTAATTAATTTTTTTCTTAATCTTTGAGGGATGGCCAAGGAAATAAAATGGTAATGGTAATAGAAATGGTAAACACACTATCTCGTTCAATTTGCATGAGTTTATTTAAGTTATGAAAAAGGATCAAATTAATCTGTTGTATGAACACTGCTGTATTTCTTTCATTTAGTTCAGGTGTTTCACTCACAGGTGCTACAAAACCTGCTTTAATTCTCCAATGTGCTGCATCAGGATGCAGATTTAAATGTTTCTCCTTTCCACATTCCATCAGACTACAGTGAAGGTCACGCCTCATTATTTTTACCTCATGTCTCTGTTGTGTTACACATCGGCTGACCTACACACTGTAAAGTGTGACATTGTAACAAAGGCAGAAGGTCTCTGTAAGGTCAGCATCAAACTGTGAGGAAAAGGGAGACTCTCCTCACTTTATGCTTCTGCAATAAATCAACCCATTAAATACTGACCATTAAAAGGCTGACTATTGCGCTTTATGAACACTCACCCCACACGAAGTGATGCTTACATCATCCTGCCAATGACAAAAAGGCAAAATTAATCAAAGAACATTCACCCCATGTGTGAAGAGAGCTTGTATGGGGAGAGGTGAGGGAGACAGATCAAAGCATTTAATTATGATTGGTTAATTTTCCTTCAATAAATTGTGATACAGCTCATACTGTTTACCGAAACCAAGGAGGCAATTAATCACTTTAATGAGAGCGAGCTGATGTCTGCAAACACATTAGTCTTTATTAGAATGTGAAGCGGAGGAGACTGGAGGGCTGAGGCATTGGGGGCATTTCACAGTGTATAGAGCAGAGGCATGAATCACTCATCACGCAGCAGGTTGGGTAATAGGAGTCCAGGCTATTTATTCAGCACAGACTGGACTCCACCTGAACTCCCACGATATCATCCACCCATTTTTATTAGTCTTCCTCCCTGCAGTCTGTCCCTCATTCACATCTTACACGGGCAACCCTGGAGTTTCCCTGCTGTCTTTCATCATCTCATGTGGTGCCCAACTCGAACATGAATTTGTGCTTAGAAGTTGAAAGACATGACAGTTGGCCTCAGGCTTCTGTCCCAGTGTCGATGTACAGTTAAAATGTCATCAGAAAATTGACAAAATGTGTAAAAATAAATGTGTGTATTATGTTTGGCTCACTTTGGTGCATGAAATTAAACCACACAGACTAAGTGCTGTCTCTTCATAGGACTACTGACTATAATAAGGTCTTTTACACTTTCACACCTCAACAGCACAGTGCTCTTTTTAATATATTATCTGTACTCATAATTTTAAAATATCTAACACTGAATAAAATCTATTGAATGCATGTGATTTAATGTCTTTTGTGATGCAGACTCACTTTGTTCAAGCACTTACAGCATGTCCACATGCTATAAGATACATTCATGAATTTTGTCTAAAATAATGGTTTTCTGATCTAAGGCCAAGGTTTGGGTTAGTTCCAAGAAGACTGTATAGTATGTTTTTTTTTTCTTACAGAAAACAACACTAACTGACAGCTGAGACCAGGATTACTATCCTACCTTCAATCAGAAAATTCGGTCACTTTATGTACCAAAAATCAACTCTGACCTCCACCCTAAATTGTTTTGTGTTGCTATAAAGGTTTGGACCCTTGAAAATACTTGACCTTTTGCAACCAATAAAGATGGTTTTCTGGTGAATTTACAAAAAAAAAGTTTGAAGTAAGATTTGACTGTGCTTGTTATTTCTAAACGCGTTCTCACAAATCCTTTCACACATTAGCACAAACCCCATTTCCAGAAAAATTGAGATATTTTCCAAAATGCAATAAAAACAAAAGTCTGTGATGTGTTAATTCATAGAAAATTTCATTTAACTGAAAAAACAGATTTCATTTGAATTTAATTTTGTAAATAAAAAAAATTAATTTGATGACTTCTACACACTCAACAAAATATCCATGCCCATGCCCATCACAGAGGCTGGCTTTTGCACTTTTTGCTGATTATAATCTGAATGGCCATTTTCATCTTTGGCAAGGATTTTTTTTTTTTTCCTTAAATATTTACTCATCTGACCACATCACAGGTTAACTGAGGCCCAGAGAACTCAGCAGTGTGTCAGCATACACTTGATGCATGCTTTCCTCCTATCATAATAAAGTTTAAAGTTGCATTTCCGGAATCGGTGACAAACTGTGTTCAGTGACAATGGTTTTTCAAAGTACACTTGAGCCTAGGGCTTGTCAAAGTGTCATAACAGTTTCTTTGGCAGTGTTGCCTGAGGGATTGAAGATGGTTTCTGACCTTACCCTTTACATACGGAGTTTTAATATTTACCAAATACTTTGGAATATTTTTACAATATTATGTACTGCAGGTGTGTAACAACAACCTAAATTCTCTGCAATACTGAGCTGAGCAATGTTCCTTTTGAACGGAATAACAATAATCTAACAATCTGGGCACAGAGGGCTGAGCTACTACACATTATGGTTGCAAAGATTAAAAATGCTGATGCTACTTTTATACCTAATCATTATGCCTAACCTGCTACCAATCAACCTGCCTTATGTGGTCTTCTAAACAGGTGTTATTAGATATTTGTGCACTTGTCAATCTCATTTTAACTCTGTTCTAAATGTTATTCAGTTGGTTGCAGACATCAAATTCTAAATTTTTGTGTAGGTAATTATTATAATATAGCTGTTCACTAAAATGTAAAATGTAGTTTTTATTGCATTTTGGAAAAGAGCTCAACCTTTTTAGAAATGGGTCTAGTAAAAGGATTGAAAATGCTTTAAAAACTGATTTGTATAATATTATTCTGTGTTCAAAAAACACTGACCTGTCTAAAATATATATCATCATCACACACTATCATGCAGTGCACACACATATCGCCAAGCAACATCCTCTAATGGATTAAAAAAAAAAGAAAAAATCAATTAATGCTGAAACACAGCAGGTCCCGCATAACACACCCAGCTGTTTAAGGGTGGGGGATTAATCCCTAGAAGCACTGGCAAGCCACCAAAGACTGGAGCTACTTGTTTATTCCCTCAGCAAAATATTCCAGTGCCCTTATGAACTCCATCACACTCTGCCAATTTTCATCCTGCAACTGCCTGAATTTCTTCAGTTTTCATAAAATAAATTATTCTCAAGGGAGTGGCTGAGCACATTGTCGGTCAGTGTTTGCCACTCTGTTAGGGACAGGATCCACAGGGATGTAACACAGCAAACAAATGATGTCAAGTTTGCAGGCAGTGTCTTACTGATCTCTGCGTAATTTCACATTCTGTTTTACACAGAGAAAAGTCTGATGAATTTCCTTAAGTGAATTTTCTTGAGTCAGCATTGGCTAGGGCTGAAGTGAGGAAAGTTTGTGAGGAAAATGCACTCAATGAATAAAACAATGCTTCTTATTTTGCAGCAGCAATTTTGAAAAACTTAACCTGTATATTGGGATTTCAACCTTTCAAAATAGTATACCTTTACCCAATTTGAATACATGCTTAGTAATCCATAAACCTTTTCTTTGCAGCAATCACTGCTTTCAAATAAAATAAATCACAGAAAGTACACACTAGGGATGCCACAATTCCAGAAAGTTAGTAGTCAGTAGAATTACATGAGTCTCAATACCAAATTTGACAGCACGGTTGCAAAAGAAATATTAATAAAAAATATTATCCCATGTACTCAAACATTGTATAAAACCCTTAAATAAAACATCTGAACATTAATAAAATGTCTTTTCTGTAAAGAAAGGCAACAGCAGAACAGAACGGAATATGGTACTATGAATTATATGATAGCTGTGTAACAATTTTGCCTAGATGCTACAATTCTTTTCTTTTTTCTTTTGAGATCATTTTTAATGGCTTTTTGCACTTGTTCTTTACCAGTTCAAAGTTTTTGACAGAAACACTAACATATCAATGCTGTTACTATGAGGTACAACACTATTAATGTCACGATACCTTAAGCATTTATATAATATCCAGTGCTGTGCAACATAACTGATTTCACAAAGTCAATGCCAGCTGCTTCGTATTAAATAGTAATGTGTTTTTCAGGATAGCATAAGAAGGACAATACTTTGAATGTTGTTAATGTGAATTGAAACTACAGTTCTTTCAACAGATCAAGGCTGCTGGTCTCTTTTAGGTGCTTTGCTGAAGTAAAAATATTTCCTCCCTTGGTCTGAAAAGCACAAAAGCATTATTTGCTTATTGCCTTCTGAGAATCAATTATGAGTCCTTGGTCATCCCCCTCAAATATAAAGTACTTCCAGTACCAAAACTACTGACTACCTTTCTCATTAATGAGACAGGCAGCGGCAGCAGCTGCTCTAGTGACCATCTTTCACATGTAAAAAGCAAGTGCCCATTGCATTTTCAGAATTTTGGTAACAAAAGCTATCCTCAGTACCAGTTCTAGTGGCATTCCTAATACATAGGAAAGGAAGCGGAAAAGACCATGATCTGGTCTGGAGACATGAGGTACATTCAATTAAGGTTGTGTGCTATCAGCAAGTGAAATCTGAAGCCCCACACACAATATTTAATGAATGACAAAGTCCTTATTAGGAGGCAGAAGAGTGGTGGTAAGCAACAGCCTTCTTTCAAGGAGACCCCACTTTGTGTCCCATTGTAGTATTACACCATAACTTGCCTTTTTATCATTCCTTTTAGTAGCGACTTGGTTTACTTTAGTCACAAAAATATTTAGTTAGGCTAAGGTCTTCATGTTAACACTGCACGTTAAAATCATACTACTACCATAACTGGGTTACAGCAGTGACACCGAAACCTCTCTCTGATGCCAACAGGTTTGATAAAACAGCCAGTAATGAGAACAGGCTACAAGTAAATTTCAGTAAGGTAAAGAAAAATGTTAAAATAAAGGCTTATGTTAATAGAACTTAACCTATCAGATGCAATGTCAGTCTTCAATAAAACGAGTGATCTTATAGCATAATTGGTAACCTCAGAAAGAGAAAAGTCTCTCTGAATATTACGGTCACACTGTGATCAAGAAATAAACAGATCAAATCTGCATGGAATCAGAAAAAAAACAGAAGTGATCCATCTGTTCACACAGACAGCAACTGGGCATCAAGCTTTTAAACAGCACCTGGGACTGTAAGATAATAACAATGTAGTTTGAAAATATTTTTAGTTCTCTAGAAATTAATAGTTTAGGTGCCACAGCCACAAGGAATCAGACAGGAGCCTTAAATCTACCCCGTTTTTCTTAAGCACACACTGAAGAATATTGTCCTTCAAGTCCTGACAATGGCGGGGCCACACATACCAGAGGTATGTCATCCAAGTGAATGAAAGGGTGTAGAGAACATATTTCAAAATGCACTGACAACACCTTTATTGTCAGAAGATAGTTTTTTTAAAAAAGTGACCAAAAAATGCAGACAGATTCCACACTGTGATGTGTAGAATTTATTTTGAAACATGGCAACCCAATAAAGAGTGCTGCAAAGAACATAATAGATTTTTTCAAAGACACAAACTGTGACATTAACTCATACATGGTGTTAAAGCAACTGAAAAGTAATTTCTTCTTAATCAGAAAACAAAATGTTTTTATCAAGAACGGTAGCATGACCACCAGCCACAGGGGCCAACAAAACCAGTCACAGGGGCCCACAAGCCAGTGTAGTCCTAGTGCCAGTCCCAAGCCCGGGTAAATGGTGAGGGTTGCATCAGGAAGGGCATCCAGCATAAAAACTG
>VUQH01089768.1:0-14884 GCA_015106775.1 Etroplus canarensis | reverse complement strand
AAAAACCGAAAAAAAAAAAAAAAAAAAAAAAAATGCAGAGGGAACAACAAGGTAGACATTTTCAGGCCAAGTGAGCCCACAAAGCAGTGTGGTCTCAAAGGAACAGATCATTAGGATTAGATGTGTTTGCAAGTGTAGCCAATGCCTCACGGTATCAGGTTGTTTTTTTTTTTTTTTCCCCTACTGCTGACACATTGTTGTCGTGAATGGAAGCACGGGGCCGCTGTGTTAAAAAGAACAACGGAGCTGTCACACATGAGCACTTATCTGTGTCACAGCATCCCACACAAAACACGCACGCACACACACAGTCAGTCTTAGACTTTGTGTCTTCCTCACCCTTTGAATTCACCTCTCCTCTCATCCCTACTCACATCCATAGTCAAATGCCTTGGCCTAGAAAATTTTTGGTGTCATGATTTCACCTGATTAAAGAGAACATCTTCATCACTGGTGCAAAAATACAATATATTCACTGTCCAAGAGAAACATTCAATGTGAGCATTACAGAAATGTAAAAAAGGCCCCCCAAACACCCCTTTCTACTAGACAATTTGCAGCTCTGACCATCATGCTGTCAGTAAAAGTTGAGAAATGCTGCTGCCACAGCTTCTATAATGTTGGATTTCTTTAGTTTGATGACTTGTCACCAAGACGTATTACACTTTTGATAATTCAATACAATATAGTCAAACGGGGCCTTTAAAACACAGAAAATGTATTGTGGCTCACCAAAATATGATGGCTTGTCAAAGCAGAGGAATGGCACTATAAATATAACTGCAACATATTGAGGTTTTGGACACCAGGCTGTGCTAGTCACTGTAAAATAAATAAATAGCTTATTGTCTTTCGAAAATAGGAATGGCACAAAAATACAAAAGAAAACATACTGGGGTATTATTTTTAGAACTGAGCCCCAATGAAGGCTGTCTTTCTCTTTTTCTCTGGAAGAAACTTAACATGAAACTGCCACTACCACAAAAAGAAACGCGCACACGCAAATGAACACGCTTGCTGAGAGGCACAAGCGCTGTGTGAAGCATCCAGTCTGTCACCGTGGCAGAATCCTTTGTGCCTTTGTGAATAACACAAGGGGAACAGGCCTCTCGCTGACATGCTGCGTTTTTAAGGAGAGTGAGCATAGATGCCACATCATGGATCACTGTTCAGTGCATTGATAGGATGGATAATTCAGGGGACTGCATGAGGGGCTCAAGTGTGGGTAATGTTACAAATTAAAGGTTATGTATTCACTGTGGGACATATGGTGAATAGGCAGGGCTTTAGAAGAATGACTATATCTTTACTTTGCTAGTATGCATGATTGCTGGAGGTTGATGGCTTAACAAAACAGACATTTTGAAAATTTGAAATATCTGTACATTATAAATGAACGTAGAAAAAGGAAAATGTTGAAGGCACGTTTATAAAGCTATAGTCCATATGTCAAAGATGGATGTAGCCATCGTGATGTTACCCACTGTCTTTTTTTTTAAATTCAGGTTTAAAACCTCAAATATCAGCTAAAATTATCAAATTTGTTTAGCAATGCACATCTAAAGCCAGATAAAGATACACAATGTGGACTTTATGCTGACAGGAGTTATGACATCCCATTCAAAAGCCATAAGCATTCATATGGAGTTGATCCCCCTGTTGCTGTTATTATAGCTTCCACTCTTCTTGGAAGGCTTTCTACAAGATTTTGGAGTGCGTCTGTGGGGATTTTTGCCCATTCATCTACAAGAACATTTGTGAGTTTAAGCACTGATGTTGGACAACAACAACAGTCTCCATTCTAGTCCGTCCAAAAGATTTTCCATGGGGTCGAGGTCAGGGCTCTATGTTGGCAAGTCAAGTTCTTCCACACCAAACTCATCCAACCATGCATTTAAGGATCTTACTTTGTGCACTGGGGCACAGTCATTCTGGAATAGAAAAGGGCCTTTCCCCAAACTGCTACCACAAAGCTGGAAGCACAGAATTGTCTAAAGTGTCTTGGAAATAAGGGGCCCAAGCCATCCCACGGCATTATCCCTCTTCCACGAAAATTTGTAGCGGGCAAAAACATAGATAGGCAGGTAATGTTCTCCTGGCATTCCCAAACCCAGACTCACCCATCATACTGCCAGAAACATGATTCATCTCTTCACAGAACACATTTCCACTGCTCCATCCAGTGCTTGGCATTGTGTTTGGTGATGTAAGGCTTACATGCAGCTGCTCGGCCATGGAAACTCATGCTATGAAGCTCCCATTTCAATTTTTGCGCTGATGTTAATGTCAGATGAGGTTTGGAACTCTACAGTTATTGAGTGAGCACCTCATCACTTGGTGACTGCACTCTGTAACTTTACATGAACTGCCACTTCATGGCTAAGTTGCTGTGGTTTCTAAATGCTTTCATTTTGTAATACCACTTAGAGTCAGTTGTGGAATAAATATTTCATGGTTGGATGTGACTTGTTGCAATGCTGGCATCCTATTATGTTACTGACCTATTTGTTCACAAATGTTTGTAAAGGCACACTGCATGCCCAGGTGCTTGACTTTACCCACATGTGGCAATGGGACAGAAACACCTGAATGAAATGATTCAGAGGTGTGCCCCAGTACTTTTGTTCAAGTGTATCACCACAGACTTCTTGGAAAGTCTTTTTACCACAGAGTAAGCCATATTATTTCTCAGATAACTCCATTAAAATGCTCAAAAAGACACCAGCATTATAAAGCACTGCCAAGAGATAGCCTCAGGAGGCCATTCCAGGAATTGCAGTTTTTGGCACTTCAGCCCCAGAGTCTGAGATTCTGTAATTTAATAAACCCTCTGATTGAAACAAAGGAAAGCTCTGGACTATGTAGAATTTCAGGTTGTTATTTTTTTAATTACACATGAAAAAAGTTAATTCATGTTGTTTTTTCTATTCCTTCTCTACTAAGTGTGTACTGAACTCTAACTGCAAAACCAAGACAAATCAACTCAATCAAATCATGTTTTGGGGTGGTCCAGAGTCTATCTGACTGGTCATAAGAAAAGAGGTAAGGTACACCCAGTACAGGTCACTAGTTTTTCACAGGACTAAGAGAAATAGACAACCACACCTTCTCACTTCCACACCTTTGGTGACTTAAGAATCACTAGTTAACCAAAACATGATTATCTTTGGACTGTAGAAGGAAACCCACACAAGTACCATGGGAACATACAAACGCCACAAAGAAAGGCCCTGATGAGGGGGTTCAAAGCAGAATCCTTCTTGCTGTAAAGGGACAGTCCTAACTGTCAGTGGCACATATCTGCCTTGGTGAATTCAAAATTCATTTATTATATGATAATTTTTGGCTCCCTGCCTTTGTGTTTCACTTTAATGAGAAATGCAGTCTTATTTGTCTGAAGTTCAAACCTAAGCCCCTGAGATAGAGACTTTAGACAGACTTTTAGTCTGTCATAAAAGTCAAACTCACGACACTTATCCATGCTGCCTACAACCACCTCGGCTTTTTGATATAAATGTGTTTTACCTTGCCACAGGGGCCCACAAGCCAGTGTACTCCTAGTGCCGGTCCCAAGCCCAGGTAAATGGTGAGGGTTGCGTCGCGTCAGGAAGGGCATCCGGCATAAAAACTGTGCCAAATCAAATATGCGGATTCATAACACGACTTCCATACCGGATCGGTCGTGGCCCGGGTTAACAGGGTGCGGGGATAGGGTGACATGGAGGCAGATGATCCGCTGTGGCGACCCCTAACGGGAGCAGCCGAAAGAAGAAGTGTTTTACCTTGCGCAATTCCAGGTACGGCACATGATAGAATGATCATGGGTCTTCTTCTTCGTCACCACAGAGGATCATCTGCCTCCATCTTACCCTATCCCTTGCATCCTCTTCCCTCACACCAACCCTCTGCATGTCCTCCTTCACTACATCCATGAATCTTCTCTGTAATCTTCCTCTTCTCCTCCTGCCTGGCAGTTCCATCCTCAACATCTTTTGTCCAATATATCCACTATCCCTCCTCTGAACATGTCCAAACCATCTCAGCCTTGCCTCTCTGACTTTGTCTCCAAATAACATGATCAGTGTCATTTTCTTAAATTTGACAGTTGTCCTCCAGAGCCACAAAAGACACTATGCAACAGTTCACAGGGAGAGTAATAAAATTATAAAACAATAATTAGAAAGAAAAGAGACAGTCTTCCCTGTTAGTAACATTGTAATGACATCAATTCAATTTTATTTATATAGCGTCAATTCACAACAAGTCACCTCAAGGTGCGTCACAATGTAAGTTAAAGACCCTACAGCTTTAGAGAGAAAACCTCAACAATCAGACGATCCCCCATTAACAAGCACTCGACAACTGTGGGAAGTAAGAACTCCCTTTTAATAGGGAGAGTCCTCCACCAGGCTCAGGGATTGGCAGCCATCTGCCTCGACCGGTTGGGAGTAAGGGGAGTGAGGGGAAAGAGAAGAGAGAACGGAGAACAAGGTCAAGGTCAAAGTGAACTTTGTCCCCAAGGGGCAATTTATGGTACAGCTAGCAACAAGCAAGCACATACTCAAAACAGACACACAAGAAAAACCACAACAATACAGTCTCATTTAAAGCCTTAATAGCAGCAGTGACAAAGGAGTAATTAAGTCTATTGGTCCTACAATGTCGCAATTTTTGTCTGCGGCCAGATGGAAGAAGTTCAAACTCCCTTGCCAAAGGGTGAGATGATTCAGTAAAAATAAATTTAGCCTTATTAAGAACCCTTAAATTGTCAAGAGTTCAGTTAAAGTGGTGCCTGCCACTTCGCAACACACTTTCACAATACCCTGAAGCCTGCTTTTGTGTTTGATGTCAAGAAGGCCATATCAACTGATAAACGTGACGGTAAGAACAGATTCAATAAAACATATTAAAAAGTTTTCATGAAAGTTGAATCAACATTAAAATAACACAGTTTGCAAAGAAAATGCAGCTGACGGTGAGATAATAAAAACAGAATGTTTGTCTAATCCTGATGTCACTAAAATTTGAAAAATGAATTTAATAGCTGACAGAAATTGAACTGCTAACCTTTATAATAATTGATTAATCATGCAAATTATTCACAATGCAAAAAACTGCTACAACTTATTTTTAAGAATTTGCTGCTTGTACTGTGAGACAAGAAACCGATGTCTTCTAAGACTTCATCTGGGGCTTTAGGATAGTGTGGACATTGTAGATTTTTTTTTTTTAAATTTCAGACTTATTAGAGATCAAACCAAGATTTAAGTCCAGAAAACTATAAAAGCCAGCAAATTGTATGCAAAATATTGTCAGTGCTGTCCAGTCTTCTGCTAAAGGAAATAGTCATTGCAACAATTTAAAATTCTAAATTAGCATTCAAATAAGCTCATACAGTACTTAAGTAGAGTTTGAAAGTCAAAATCTGACAATCCACACTTTTAATGTGACTCAAAGTACAGTGAAACAAATTCAATAGTCAAAAAGCTCACAAACTCAAAACTATGTGGCAAAATCCAGTCGTGCTTTAAGGGTATCAAGAGGTTTGTAAAGTTTTTCAGTGTGCATCTTTGAGCTGTCAGTCAAAACTGAAAGATGAGTGGGACACAAAATCAAATGAGGCAGAATTGAGAGCTACACACTAAAGCGTTGCAGTTTCAGACGCCAACATGTAATCTCCAAGCCCCAACATCAAAGCCCTAATCCCTTCACATTTTTTTTTATCAAATCAGTCTTAAATAAATACACTTCCATTTAATATTTCCTTTTGCCCTTTTACATGTAAGCTGATGATAATTTAAAATACCCACAGGAATCTATCAAAGTGGGGCATAAGAATTATTTCTGATGTGACTTGCGACCAAAGAAAGCTGACAGAAGAGCTCAGTAGCAGTATACAATTCAGCTGAAAGGAAATAGGCCACTGTGTGAATTGTGTCTGCAGTAAGCACATCTACACTGCACTGGAAATGGTGACAAGCTCATTCTCTTCAAAAGAATACACCCACAGCAGCATTACAGCTTCTTAAGTTTATATAAGTGCACTGTGAAAGAAATGTATTGTAGAGGGATAATAAATAGTGAAAAAAACATAATGAAGCCAACAGTCAGCCAAACCCTTCAGCCAAGGCTACGATCATCCTGATATGAAGAATTACATCATTAAAATGTTTCCAAATGCATTCTTCAAATAAGCTAATTTCAAAGCTAAAAATCAGTCTTGGACAGATAAGGCATTTAAGAGGTAATTGGCTAATGCACATCGTAAGAAACTGTCTAAAATTTACATGAGGCAAAATGCAACAATTTGCAAGTTTTTGATACTCAAACATAGACAAGATATTAAATGCTGAAACTGAGAAATGTTTCTGAAAAATATCACTTTTAATTTAAAGCCATCAACATATTTCAAAAAAGGGGCAAAATTAACACTGTGTTGCACCAACTATTCTTTTAACCACAGTCATGATTTGGAAATTGAGGAGACCAACTGCTGCAGTTTTTTAAACGCTTCCCCTATTTATGTGTGTTAGAGGTTTTCAGCTCATCAGCGCATCTGGGAGGGTAACAGGTCTGGATCACAGGCAGGCCAGACTCTTACTGCAAAGCCAAACACACACTTCTTGAAAAAACGAAACCTTTCCTGAATGGTGCTCCAATAACTGAAAAAGAAAAGTTTCACAATATTCTCTGTAAAACCAAGCACACCGTGATTCAATTGCTTGTAAAACCACCTATATATTAATTGTTTTCTGATTGACTTTATCAGTATCATTATGGACAGGTGGCCTCACATACGTCTCTGGAATACTTTGGTCTTTAGAGCACTTCGTGGTTGACTTAATGATTACAAGGTGCCCAGTCCTGTAGCTGAAAAACGAGCGGAAATCATTATTGCTTCACCACCATGCTTGACAGTAGGTATGAGGTGTTTGCACTGATACACTATTTGGTTTTCAACACACATGGTCCCGTGCATTATGACCAAACATCTCCACTTTGGTCTCATCTTTCTAAAGGAAATTGTTCCAGAACTCTTGTGGTTTGTTTAGATCCAACTTTGCAAACAAAAGCGGTGCTTGTTTATTCGTTCATCTTTTTTCCCGCTTATCCAATTCAGGGTCGCAAGGGGAGCTGGGACCTAGCGCAGCGGAGGACGAAGGGCGGGGTACACCCTGGACGCGTCTTGACCAGTCTGTCACAGAGCCAGCACAGAGAGACAACCATTCACACCTATATTCAATTTAGAATCGACAATTAACCTGGCCCCCTTTTCATGTCTTTAGACTATGGGAGGAAGCCGGAGCACCTGGAGAGAACCCACCAAAACATGGTGAGAATATGTAAACTCCACACAGAAGGGTCTAGGCCAGCTGGCTGTTGGATTTGAACCCAGACCCTCTTGCTGTAAGACAACAGTGCTAACTACCGCGCCACATGCTTGTTCAGGCTTATTACGGTAATGTTATTAACTTTAACATGCTACTTGAGGCCTGTAAAGTCTGAGATGTAGCTCTTGTGTTTTCTGGATGCTCTGACCTTGGTGCAAATTTGCTTCAACATCCTCTCCTGGGAAGACTGCGGCTTCATGTTAACACACAACTGAATGCTTCAGACTAGCAAACTGCCAAAATCTTCTGCTTTTATAGAGGTGGTCACACTGGCTGATGTTCAATGAATTAAGTCCACTGAATTAGCACCACCTGGCTGCTACGTATTCTCTTAATTCCCAAGAGTGCTGTAAGGGTGTACTTAGATTTTCATAGGACTGCATAGAGTCCTGTGAAAACTCTTTTCACATGACTGTATATCACTGAGCATTAGGGTGCTTGTGTCAGATACACTAACATAAGCAATAATAAAGTATTCTAATAACTTATGCAATCTTGATAATTGTTCTTTGAACTGTGACAACATGCCAAATAACAAGTCTCGCCTCTTTAGCCCTTATGAAACGCACCCATGAGTTTGAACAATAATTTTAAATTTTGATAACCATTGATCAGTCAAACCACAGGACATCATTCCACTTCACCTCAGTTCATCTTTAATGAGCTTAAGCCTGAAGAAGGGGGTAGGTCTTTGTTTGTTTTCTTTGTTTTCTTAGCTTTAAATGCAGCAGTGAACTATGTTCACTGTCAGGGGTGTTCCTAACCCCATGCAGTGATTGTTGGCACCAGGATTTTTTTCCCCCCCTCATCATTTCATATTTTCCAAATACAATGGAACTTCTGAAGACCAGCCTTGCATGTGTTGCTTTTTCATCATTCTAAACCTATTTAGTGTTCAAATGATGTGCATTCTGGTTTTATTTACGTTTTACACAGGGTCACTACACACACACACACACACACACACACACACACACACACACTTTTTTCTCTTTGTACTTCATACAAAAAAAGAATATGAATACAAGTGATATTGAAAACACTTATGAGCCTCAGTCTGAAAGAAGACAAAACTTCAGCACTGTTATGGAAGGAAATAAATTTACCAAAGCTTACTCAATGGATAAACAATAGTCTGTCTACTGCTTTGGGAAACATTTACATCCAGACAAGCAAACAAGAACTTCTCCAGCCTTCTCCTACCTTCTCATGGGAAGAAATGAACCTATAATTGGAGTACACAAGCAACTGAACGAGAAAAGAAAAAGCTATCAGTCAACAGACAAACTGAAGTGAGAAAAGAGATACCATGAGTTTAGTAGAATATATAGTTGATCACAATAAATTAGAAAGAGCAAGCATACTGTATATTGGATGGGGTTTTTTTGTGTTTTATAATTACTACTGTTTCAAATCCAGTCACAATAAAATGTACTTTCCGCTGCTCCCTTGTATTTTCCCTAAAGGGTCACCACGGCAGATTAATCTGCATTAGTAATTTGGCAGATGTTTTACACCAGATACCCTTCCTGCCCCAACTCTCCATAGTGAGAGGGGCTTGCGTCTCCACTTGGAATTGAACCAGGGACCTCCTGTTTGTAAGGCGACTGTGAGAACCACTACACTACAGGGACACTGAAGTACACTAAAGTACACTAAAAATCAGATGTTTGAGTTCAACCTCCTGAGACCCAGGCTCTTGTTTTGGATTCATGTGATGCAACAGTGCAAAGCTGAACAGAAGTATAAAGTGTGTAAATGCCAAATGAAATGTCACCATATGAGGACGCAGGAAGATAAATATGCAAAATCTGCAGGCAAAGGACAAGATTTCTGGCACAGCAAGCTTTCTTGTATCATTTTCTAATCAGTTTGTAATCTAAGTACTAGTTACCTATCATGTTTGAGCAGGCTTAGGTTGTATCTAGGTAAACATTTTTTGTAGAGAACAAAAGAGGTATCAATTTTACCAAAAACCTTGAAACCACCAGCTATCATCTGTTGATGATTGAGCCATTTACAGTATTAGCTTTTGTAGAGTCCCCGCAGTGTAGTGGTTTACACATTTGCCTCGCAAACGAAAGGTCACTGGTTTGATTCCAGGTAGTCACGCAAGTCCCTTTCACCATGGAGGATTGTATCAGGAAGGGCATCCAGCATAAGACCTCTGCCAAATTACCAATGCCGATTAATCTGCTGCTTTGGGAAAATACAAGAGAGCAGCCAAAGGTACACACATCTTTTGTATATTTATCTGCAAACAAGCCCAGAGAGTGCTTATGTAATATGTGTAGTGTGTCTGAGCAGAAAGGAAAAAATAAAAGACCAACCGCTGGCCCAGCTCATTTGTAGCCGTCCGTGTCTGCAAATGAGTATAATTAACAGCCTAAAGGGGCACCCACACAGGAAGCAACCATCTTTTCAAACATTGCTTTGGCGACAATGGTTGGTCGGTAGTTGATATTACAGGCTGCAGATTTCTAATGTATTTACCACCCATTCAAATACCAATTCATCGCTTGAATTCCTCGCCTTGAAGAGGAGAGAAGATTAACTCGGACCTGCCCACTTCACACTGCCAGCTGATATTTTGCCAGTAGTTGCTTGAAGCTGCCGAGTGTCACTGACTTTCAATAGTCTCTGGTCACCACATCCGTGCTAGTCCCTTCCTGGATGGACAACCCTTAAGTAAACAGATCTGCTTTTGTTTTACCCACAGAAATAATAAATATCCAGTGCATAATTATGTTGCGGTGGTGCAATCATGTAGAGAAATTTATCAACAGCTGTCTGCACTTGTTTACTAGTTAGCGTCGCTAATACTAAATAGTGGCTGATTGAGTGAGTGAAAGAGCCCATAATTAGAACACAACTGTAGCTTGCTTAGGTTTTCCTGAAGAAACAACAGGCTGGAAAAAAATTATGGAATTCCAAAATGAGCTGGCAGAAAACTTTATTGCTAATCAGAAATATTGAGTAAAATGTCACTGACTAACAAGGTCATTTAAACATAAGCACATAATTAATTTTACTGACAGTGTGACCTGACAAGCCAATCATAACTTTGCAAAAGCAAAACTTGCTGTGTCGTTTTAATGATATACCATCCCCCACTATACAGATGGACTACAAATATATAATTAAAAACCAAGCGACTCCAGCTTCAAGCATTATTTCAGCTGCAGAGTTTCTTTTCCTGGCATAAAAAGAGGTTGTCTAATCATCTCATTTGTATTCTATTAAAGCAGACCATTAGTCACAGATCTGTTTATCACATGTCAGCATGTGTCTCTGCTCGTCTCTCTGGAGACAGCGAGAGAAAGACGGAAATGCACAATGAGAGAAAAAGATATCAGCTGACCACATGCCTCCTAGCCTGTGCTGCATCTCCCCTGACAGTCTTAATCTATCAGCAGGTCAATCTGTTGACAGGTTTTCCATAGAAAGCCCGCCTGAGAGACATCCGCTGGCTCAGGGAGACACCTTATGCTAACGCAGAATGTGCAGTGTGGCTAAGAGACACATGCTCACACAGCGTGAAGTCCAGTCATGTCAGTGTGCAACCACATGCTCTCAGACACACTGCACACCACAATGTGATTGTGGCATGGCTGCACATTCAAACCCTGTGAGGTAGAAACCTTTGGAAAGAATGACGTAGCACTATGGTGTTGTTGCCTACATTACACAATACATTTGACTATTGTAGGTTGACTTTTGCACAGAGTTTTTGAAAGGTACCTTCTAGCAACAGAAAATTCGATGTTATGGTCCTGAGAAAATTGATTCCCAAATGATTTATAAAGAGTGAACTCCTAAAAACAACATGAAAAAAGGAAATATACACTCAATGATCACACGTAGGTACACTTAACTAGTACCAGTTCGGATCCCGTTTTGCCTTTAGAACTGTGGGAATTCTGGCATAGACTCAACAAGGTGCTGGAAATATTCCTCAGATTCTTGTTCATACTGACATGATAGCATCTCACAGTTGCTGCAGATTTGTTGGCTGCATATCCATGATGCAAGTTTCCCATTCCATCACATTCCAAAATGCGATGGAATGGGACTGTGGAGGTCATTTGAGTACAGTGAACGAACTGTCATGCTCAACAAACCAGTGAGATGATTTGAGCTTTATGACAAAGAAAAATAATTTTTAATTGGTACAAAAGGGGCAAAGAGTGTGCCAAAAAAAAATCTCCCACACCACTACACCACCAACAGCAGCCTAAAGCACTGATACAAGGCAGGATGTGCATTCTTGTTGCCTACACCAAATTCTGACCCTACCATCCAAATGTTACAGCAGTAATAAAGACTCAGACTAGGATGTTTTTCCCAGTCCTATTTTCCAATTCTGCTGAGCCTGTAGAAAATGTGGCGCCAGTTTCCTTTTCTTAGCTGAGAGGAGTGGTACCCAGTGTGGTCTTCAGCTGCTGGTCCCAGCAGCTTCAAGGTTTCTCATGTTGTGCTTTTAGAGATGCTCTTGACTGAAACAAGTCATTAGTTGAGTTACTGTTGCCTTCCTATTGGCTCAAAGCAGTCTGGCCATTCTTCTCTGGCATCAACAAGGCATTTTTGCTCAAAGAAGTGTCATTAACTTGATATTTCTTCATTTTCACACCATAAACCCAAGAGATGGTTATGCAGGAAAATCCCAGTAGATCAGCTGCTTATTAAATACTTAGACCAGCCCATCAGGCTCCAACAGTCATGTCGCATTCAAAGTCATTTAAAATCACCTGCCTTCCCCAGTTGGAAATCCAGCAGGTTAACGAACACTTTAACAAGTGCACCTAATAAAGTGGCCAATGAGTGTATTTTGGTCTGTAAGCAGTTACAATCAATATGGCAAAAATGAAACTGGTAAATAACATTTTGGCTAGTTCTTGTAACTCACGCTCTCATTTAATATCATCCTTTTGAGAAAATAAAGCATGTGCTGTGTTTATACTGCCCATATTCTTTACAAAAGTTGCTATTAAAGCTGTTACAGATATAAAATGAAACTGTTAGTATAGATCTAATTGAACTAAACACAGGCAGTCAACTAAAATCATGGCCATGAAATTATACCTGAGAGGTAGTGGGGATGGATGTGTTGTAAATGCCCCTAAAACATACTAGTAAATGGCCATAAACCATGCTATTGTCGATAAAAGTTCTATTCTAAGGCTAGATTTAGACGTTTATAATATTTACATTAGAAATATCAGCGAGTTTGTTTGCTCTAAACATAAAGTTATATGGGGAAAAAAATCCCAGTTATAACCTATAATATTACTGACAGCATATCATTTTGTCATACATTTTAGAGCAATGACCATTTAGCACCATTTCAACAGCCAGAAAATTGAAGCAGAAGAAGACTCAAATTGCCTCTTCAAGCTAAACCAACAGTTTATCAATAAACTTCTAAATGAAACAGAACAAGTTCAATGAAATTAAATTTGATCATTCCTCTTTCTCATAGCGAAATACACTTTTTTCACAGTGGTATGAAGTGCTTAAGCAGGTACCATTTTAGCCCATGCCGCTTTTTAATGAAATGCTGAGAGGCCTCTCTTACACATTTTAGAGTGGCGCTGCAAAATCAAGTGCAAGCATGGAAAAACTCTTCAAAATCTGTTTCTCTGTTCAGAAACCCGTTAGATTAGAGTCACAGAGGTGAGGAGATCAGATTGAGATGAGGGGTGTAACCTCAGCAGCACAGTTCATTAAAGGTCACCTGTATCGTGAGCTGTCACAGCTATTTTCTGAATCAGTGAGGATGACTGAGTACATTCTGCACGCAAGCTAAGGTAAATCACGCATGTCTAAACAATTTCAGCTATGTGAGCGATATGTTTAGCCTAGGGATGAACAGTTTTAAGGTTGCTAACCTCTATGCTTCTCCAGGTTGAAACCTGAGGAGTTGCCGATGGGGTCTGAGTAAAGGATGGGTACGCAAAGAGTCTAATTGTATAGTTTGTGGTAGTGTGTGTGGGTCATCGAAGTCAAGTGCTGGTGTCTAGCTAACTGCATTGCTTCACTTCAGTGCATTCACACACAGTTTGCCCTTCAGTCACAGAGATGTGTCCATGTCTCCTCCCAGATTGACCCTGAGGAGTTCAACACAACAGCTGCACCCAGCTCCACTCTTCCTTGCTGCTTCACTCCTTTATCTTGTCATCTTTTACTTGTGTGGGTCTAGAAAAAAAAAAAGAGTCCGTCAGTGCTAAGGTATAAATAAGGTCTCCAACTGACATATTTTGCTGTGGCTTTCTGAATTCATTTCAGTCACAAAAAGCCATGTAGAGCAAATTAAGTACAAGTTTGACTCCACCATCGATTCTTATCCAACTCACATTTTTGACAATTGAGAAAAATAATATTCTAATATCACCAGTCAGGCCAAAACTATTTGTCAGTTGAGTTTCTGGAAGCTTGCATGACTTCCCCCAACTCAGTTATTTACTGTAGATGTTTTTGTTGACTTGATTTAACAATTCAGTTTTTAGGAACACTACAAATTTCAGTGTGAAAAATAAAACATTCTTCTATGTTTGCATCCAGTGGATTTCAAAACAGCACACGTATAGGTCCAGAGCGCAATTTACTGGGAGGGATGATGGGGATTTCTCTCCTGTTTTGCATGTCCCTGCCGCTGCTATATTATTTTTAATGCATCCCCCCTCTGATTTTTGCTGCACTTTTTGAAAGTCTACAGTGCAAACATCAAATCCGAAGTGGACTTTCACTTTCAATGCTCCTACGCTCCTGTGACAGCCACTGCGTAAGTTAGAATAATAGGGATCCTGTACTGTTCCAACTTTTCTTTATCCTGCTATTCCGCTGTTTTAGCATGAAAACTACAACTACCTAAATAAGAGAAAATTAAATATATTCAGAGCAGCAAATTTTCAGGAGCCTCACAAAAAAAAAATCCTAGAAAGACCCCTATACACGCACACATTAGATTACTTTATTGTCATTTCAACTACATATAAAATGCACAGTGAAATGATATAGCGTTCCCCCAGGACCCAGTGCCCCATACAAGGGTGGTGCCAGCCGGCCAGGGCCCACCTCCGGCCCAGCACAACACCCCACCCGCGATGTCCTCTTCCCTGGCCACCGTCATCAGGTGACGCCGAGGACTGAAGTCCCGGTCCACACAGCAAGCCGAGATTGGAGTTCCCAGAAACCGTCCATCCGCAGCATCAGCCCTGCGACGATACTCCCCCCGAAAACCAAAAACTTTGGTTCCCGGACGCTGCCCAGCAGGTCATGAAAAAAACAACGCCGCCGGATCACCAGTTAGCCTTGTCCGTGGACGGAGCTACAACGGCGTCTGGTTGTCCTCGAACCTCCGACTTTCGAACACGAACACCACTGTCCCAGCGTCCACAACATCTGAACACCCGAATACCAGGTCAGAACATGGACAATCACAGGGGAACAAGCACCACCTTGGTTCTGGAGTGGCAGCGCGACGGTATCAAAAA
>VUQH01089767.1:37576-58587 GCA_015106775.1 Etroplus canarensis | reverse complement strand
ATTCGCCAAAGTTCAGATTTTTTCAACTCTGGAAAATTCACGCCGCGCCGACCGAAACTCGCCGCCGCCGCTTAAATCGCACCGCAGGACCTCTCGCCGCGTGTTTACATTGACTTAACATTGAAACCGGCCGCCCCCGCCACGCGAATCGCGTTCGGTGTGAACGCAGCATAATATGATGATGATACTTATTTTCTTTTGTTTATTCTGGAAAAATTGAAATGTGTTCTTACAGTTGAAGTGAAATTCAGCAGCGACTGTGATATTTGTGAGGTGGAGTGGAATGACAGATGGATTCAAGGTGGGGTTGGGATTACATCAGGAATCAGCTCTGAGCCCCTTCTTATTTGCAGTGGTGATGGACAGGTTGACAAATTAAGCCAGTCAGGATTCTCCATGGGCTATGATGTTCACATATGACATTGTGATCTGTAGTGAAAGTAGAGAGCAGATGGAAGAGAGCCTGGAGAGGTGGAGGTATGCACTGGACAGAAGAAGAATGAAAGTCATTTGCAGCAAGACAGAATATGTGTGTGAATGAGACTGAGGCAGGTGGAATAGTGAAGATGCAAGGAGTCTAGGTAATGAAGGTGAATGAGTTTACATACCTGAGAGGTGAAGAAGAGAGTGCAGGCAGGGTGGAGTGGGTGGAGACGAGTGTCAGGGGTGCTTTGTGACAGAAGGATAGCAGTGAGAATGAAAGGGAAGGTTTACACAACAGTAGTGAGACCTGCTGTGATGTACAGTTTGGAGTTAGTGGCACTGACAAAAAGACAGGAGGTGGAGCTGAAGGTGGTAAAATTGATTATGCTGAGATTTTCACTGGGAGTGACCACAATGGACAGGATTAGAAATGAGTACATCAGACGGACAGCTCAGAGATAAAGTCAAAAGGCAGGATGAGATGGTTTGGACATGTTCAGAGGGGGGATAGTAGATATATTGGGCAAGGGATGTTGAAGATGGAGCTGGCAGGCAGGAGGAAACAAGAAGACCACAGAGAAGGTTTGTGGATGCAGTGAAGGAGGTCATGAAGAGGACTGGTGGAACAGAAGAGGATGTAAGGGATAGGGTTAGATGGAGGCAGATGATAACAGGAACAGCTGAAAGAAGACGATGATAAAGGAATGACTGATATCATAATCAAAAAATAGAGTAACTGGGTCAATGTAATTTGTTTTGTGCTGTATCTACCCACTTTTTACTACTTTATGTTTTCACAAATGTTATTATTTTATATGGAGTCTTTACTAGTTTGGCTCTCTATCATCACTACTGTCAGCAAAATGTAGAAAATCTGGTTTCACTGTTTTAGATACCAAACAGCTTGCACTGCTTTATTTTTAAATTATTGAAATAATTCATTTGTAAACTTTTTGTCTAATAACTGCAGTTGTTTGATTGTTGACTAATCGCTTCAATATGTCTTTTTACCATGATTAAATATTGCATATGTTGACATAGTCATTCAAATTTCAAATTCTGTACACACACCAGTCAAATCACACTGACAAAAATGAAAAACTAATTCAAAGTTTACATTAAAAATGTACATTCAAGATTAGTGTATGTGTGTGTGTGTGTGTGTGTGTGTTATTAAGGTTGCGGACAGCGGCCCCTGGTTGGCCTCCCTGGTGGATCTCGGATTATGGGTGGCCGGGAGGCTTCCGAGGGGGCATGGCCTTGGCAGGTCAGCATCCAGGTATTTTCCGTTCACTACTGTGGTGGAACTATCCTAAACAGCCTCTGGGTGCTCACTGCCGCACACTGCTTCCACAAATACGAGTGAGTACCTTTACACTTACACAAATACCCTGCATCCAGCCGTATGTGGTGTATAGTTTGATGGATGCCACACAGAAAAATCTTCTAGTAACAGTAATCACAAGTTAAAACATAAACATCAGGGGCATGGCACAGTTTGACACCTGTTAAACAGAACTTTAGGACACCACCCTTTCATCATGAAGAAAACTAAAAGCTATGTTTGGCTGTACATTGTAGTGGGCACCCCAGTTCAAATTTCCGTTACTGGGATTAATTAAGTGAGTAGAAGATGAACTGATCTCCAGAAGACATAATGGTTGAAGATAAAAAATTCTTTTCAACAGTTAGTATCATTAGGGTATTAATTTTGTTCACTAAAGTTTTAGAGTAACAAAACGGGAAGAGATACCATGCAAAGTTTGGACTCCCCAGTAGATTTAAGCTCCCAGGTAACTTTTACAGAGGTCTCAGAACTTCATGAGCTTTTAGGGCCATAGCTTGTTCACAGTCCTGATTAGGAATGGTCAGGTTATGCAAATTTTAAAGTTTTATAAATACTCTGACTTCTCAAACCTTGTCCAAACAGTCATCAGCCATGGGTTCCACATCACTCCAAAAATAAAAACATGTGATGCCCACAAAAGAAGAGAATACTGGAAGAAGTGTGCAGAGTGTTTTGGGCTAGTCATTTCTTATTTAATTCCTCAGTTTGTCATAGATTTGAGACATAAAACCTTCCAGTTAAAGTCCTCAAGAACAAGAAAGAATAGCATATAAGGATTCTAAAAAGGCAAAACAAAGCCTCCACCTGACCTCAAATTCCGGAATCTTTTGCACTATTCTAATGTACAGTCACACATTAACAAATATGGCCTGGACAAGTCATCAGAAGAAAATTGTCTGTGGTTTCTAACAAATTTCATGGTCCGAAGTTTGCAAATGAACATCTAAAAACCCTTGATGTGAAGTCTTGTAGACTTAAAATTCAACTTTTTCACTGCAATGAACAAAGGCAATTTTAGAAAGCATAGGGTGTAGGTTTTGGTATGAAAAGAACACCTCTCCAACTGTTAGGTACCTCTGTGGCCATTGTGGTCACCTCAAGCCTCAAACTTGAGTGCCTTTTTTAAGCCAATAATGTTTTCATCTTTTAATAAGGCTTTGAAAATTTTATTTATGATTTTATGATTTCAGCTTGTGCTACAGTTAGTGGCAGAAGGAACGTTTCGCTGGCAGAGAAGAATAAATGTAATGACATACCAGCAAATATGGAAGGAAGCAAAAATCCTACCATCTGTAAAAATCTGGAGATGCAAAGAGGATGACTTTTTCAACAATATGATTATCCCTAAACACAATATCACAAAATCTACAGCAGACTACCTCAGGAGGCTCAAGCTAAAAGCTTGGCTATGGTTGTAAAAGCACTTGACACTGCTGTAGACAGTGCCTGCAGGATGGCTCACAAAGCTCACAGAAACTCTTTGCAGGAACAATGGGGAAAATCCCCAGAACAAGAGCTGAAAAACTCACAGAAAAATGGAAAGTAAAAATCAAAGCATTTGCAAGCTATAATACTGGCAAAGATGGTCTTACCAAGCACTAGCTGTGTGGGGTGCCCAAACTTTAGCCTAATGCTACGTTCACACCGAACGCGATTCGCGCAGCAAATTCACCTCCGCCGCCTCTGTTTGGCTGCGCGGCGAATTCACCCCTATTCGTGTGTCCAAAAGTGTGTTCATAAACCACACACGAATTCGCGTTTGGGAGGAGCTACCGCCAACCTTGGATACCTTACCCGCCTCTTCTTACTACTATAAAAGTATAAGTTCATTTATAATAATATTGCTGCTGGCTATGCTCCTGAAGGAGTCTCCAGTGGCGTCTAACTGAAGAAAAAAAATTTACAAATATTATTATAAATGATCTCCACCAATTTGGTTTTGGACTCCACCCACTGATCACATCATCAACACGTCACTACCAAAGCCGAGTTCCTGATTGGTTGACGCGACGCGAATATTCGCCAAAGTTCAGATTTTTCAACTCTGGAAAATTCGCGCTGCGCTGCATAATTTTCGCCGCGCGGCCGATTCTCGCCGTGCCGCACAAAACGCGCCGCCGCTCGCAAAACATGCCACGCCGGCCGCTCAAATCGCACCACAAGACCTCTCGCCGCATGTTTACATTGACTTAACATTGAAACCGGCCAGCCCCCCGCCACGCGAATCGCTTTCGGTGTGTACGTAGCATTAGGCCCTTTTCCTTATTTGTAATTTTGAGACTGCAGAAGATGAAAATAAAAAGCAAACTTACTTAAAATATTAATGTTTCATCTTTAACTTTATGTCTTTTGGAAATCAGACCATCTTTTACTCACTGAGCCAAGTAACCTAACATAATTTTGCCACAGTTTGAGCAGGTGTGTTCTTGGTTTGAAATGATGCGAAGGGAAACTAGTTTGTGTTTTATGCATTGACAGATAGAAGTTGTCTGTTACCCAGTTTTAGTAAGTTTATTCTGTAAATAAAGAATAAAAATACTGTTCACAGAAGCAGATTTACTTAACATCTGTGAGTTGCAGACCTCTCCAAACATATTGGACCAGCAAGCTCAATTCTTGTGTTTTGCTGTCCTTTGAAGACATTTGTGTGTGAGATCAAAAGATGAATATGAAAAGAGAGATTAGAACTCCAGCTTTCATTCCCTGGTATTTAAATCTAGATATGTTAAAGAACTTGGAATATAATACATTTTTGTCAATTCACTAAGTTTTTTAAGTGAGCATAAGTATTAGAATAAAATGTTCCTAGCTAAATTAAAGTTGAAAAGAAAATACTTAATATTTGGTTGCACACCCCATGCTTATAATAACCATATGAAGCATGTGACTCACAGACTCCACCTAATTTCTTATTCCTTCATCAGTTATGCATTTCCAGCCTTTTAGTACAGCATCTTTTAGTTCTTGTCACCACCTTAGGAAGGTGGCAATGTGGTTTGCATCATAATAAAGCTTGTCATGGATTAGCTGGGATATATTTCTCTGTAAATTGGCAGACAATATATTTTTGTAGAATTTTGTGTTTATTCTGCTGCTACCATCACGAGATACATCATCAGTAAAAATGACTGAACCTGTTCCAGAAGCGTCCATGCAAGCCCAAATCATGACACAACCTCCACCATGCTTGACAGATGAGCTTGGATGTTTAGGATCACCAGGAGATCCCTCCTTTCATGGGATCATCTTTTTGGCCTTCTATCACTTTGGAAGAGGTTCATCTTTGTCTCATCAGTCCATAAAACTTTGTTCCAGAACTGTTGGGCTCATCACTGTACTTTTTTAAATTGAATCTGGCTTTCTGACTTTTACTGCTGATAAGTAGTTTGCATCTTGCAGTATGGCCTCCATAATTTTGTGGACTGTGGACTGTGATATTCCCATCCCTGCTCTTTGGAGATTGCTCATAGTATTACAGACTATTGTTTTTGGGGTTGTCTTTGCTGCTTTTATCATTTGTCTGTCATCATTTGCTGTTGTGTTCTTTGGACAATTAGTTTGAAGCCTGTTGCTCGGCACACTAGTGGTTTCCTTATTTTTTCAGAACAAAGTTTTTGAAATACCTCTGATGGATTTCCTCACTTTTTTTCCGCTTGACATGCATTTATCCCACAGACAGCTTTCTGGTCTTTGTGTTGGACTAACTTTCTCAAATACAAATACAGTCTTCACAGGTGAAAGCCAAAGCTTAAACTGAGAGCTTTGGCTTTCACCTCATCCAGTAATACTTAATGATTCAACAACAAATCTTACAGGATAAACCTGGATAACAAGAAACATTCGTTGCTTGTCATGTTCCAATACATATGAAAAACTTCATGGTTTGATGTAAAATGGGTTATGTTCCATATTGTTTAACATGTGCAGATGTAAATACCTGGGAATAAAAGCTGAAACTCTCATCTCTATTCTCTTATCCATCTTCTGATCTTAAACACAAATGTGTGTGTTCAGGCCACAGCAAAACAAATGAACTGGTCTTGCTGTTTCAGTACTTTTGTAAGGGGCTTTATTTTGGATGGGAAAGTTTAACCCAGGCTTGGGCTATAAAGGATCGGCGTGCTAGACAGTGAGGAGAAAAAAACAGTAGAACAAAAACAGCAGTGAGTGAAATTTATTTTTTTTGTTCCTTTTTTTTGTTTTGTGTCCATATGGATCAGACAAAGGTACTTTCATGTAGTGGCAGGACTACATGTGTTACTGACTCCAGGAAATCATGACCAGATCCGCTCAATCAGTAAAGTCAAAATACATGAGGACTACAACACCATCACACTTGATAATGATGTGGCACTGTTGCTGCTCAGCTCACCCTTGAACTTCACAGACTATGTTCAGCCTATTTGTATTCCTCATAATGTGAACCATGAGGCCATGCTCAACTTTAGCCACTGCTTCATCACTGGATGGGGAAGCAACCGTTACAAAGGTTAGTGTAAAAAAACACACTACTGAATTATCTCAAAGGCATGATCGTGAATTTTCATGTTGAAAGGCTTGTGAGCAAAGGCAAAAGCTACCATTTTACAGCAAGACACATGAACGTATACTTAAATAGGAAATCATTTGCATTTAAACATTTTTAACCCTTTGATGATTGCTCTAACTCTAACCCTGTACTAATGGAATATGCCATCTTTAATTATTCTCCAAAGTCTTGGCAATCAGGGTACAAGAGAAATAATAACTAACTGATCATGTCAAAAACTAGGAACTTTTTTCTTTCAAAAAAGTTAATGCGGGCAGGTAGGGCAGAGGCCCATATTGCAGCAGCTCAACCTGGCCACATACAAAAAAATGACAGAAGAGAGGTCATCAAGCGCTGTCTGAATTGTCAGATGGGGAAAGGCAAAAGGAAAAACCAAAACTGAGATACAAAGATATTCTGAAATGCCTCATGAAGATCACTGGTGTGAACCCCAAAACCTGGAAGGTACAAGCAAGGCAGTGCTCATTAAATCAACTATATGTTGCTGAAGATATACAGTACATCAACAAAGTTAAATTCCGGTACAGAGTAGGTTGCACATCATCCCCAGTCAGAGGGTCATACAGTGCAACAGATGTGGAAAACCACGTCATTCATGGCAGATCTGGCTTTACACAAACAAGCTTGCCAAGTCAAATCTACACTTGGGCCACTCTCGACATGAAAATGATGGTTTGTTGATGACCTGTTTATACATCAGCTTCCACACAGGAGTTTATAGTTCTTAAACACATTATAGCATTTTATAAGCCCTTATGAATATCAGTCTAAAAACCGATAATTAAAGCTTTCCTCTGTGTTTTTAAGTGACACACTCACATATATTTGCTTATTACAGTGTAAGACAAGAGCTGATGTCATTTTATCTATTCATAAAATTATTTTAGGAATGCTTAAAAGCCCTTTAGTAATAACTTTTGTTTTTGGTGTGTGAATGGCAGGCAGCATGATGAACAGATTGCAGGAAGCTGAGGTGGAGCTCATTGATAGAAGAATATGTAACAGGTCCACCTGGTACAACGGCATCATCACTGAGAACATGATCTGTGCGGGACTGGAGCTTGGAGCCGTTGACACCTGCCAAGTGCTGATTTTATGCTGATTCTTGGGCATTTTTAAAATCATTCCAAGCTACTTAAAATTAATGACACACTGCTGCTGTTTGTGTCTGGTTTAGGGTGACAGTGGGGGTCCCCTGCAGTGCTACAGTGAGAATGAGGAGAGGTTTTATGTTGTTGGAGTGACAAGCTTCGGAGAGAGGTGTGGACTTTCTCACAAACCTGGGGTTTACGCCCGAACAAGCAGGTTTACAGTTTGGCTGAAGACAAGTCCAGAGTCTGCTGCACACAGACTGAACACAGGATTCATCTCAGCTCTGCTCAGTGCTACTCTGATGCTGTTGTGCAATATCTAGTCTGTCAGCAATAAATAGCACAACTAAAGCAAATAGTTTTGAATGTGGCATGCTTTTCTGTTGGACATAGTTGTCTGAATTCAACTTTGGTGATTTTTTTTCTGTATCACCAGTCAGTACAGTTATCCTGTTGAAGCTGTCAGAGCTTTTTAATGGCCAGGAGGACAATGTTTTTCAGTGAGCAACTTTCTTTGATTGATAGCGTGAATATGTTTTTTGTGTTGTTTTTTGCTATGGGTAAAGCCATTTTGGTTATTTCACTTGAGATATCTGGGTTTTTATATTTTCTTTAGACTGAATGAAAATTTAGACGGCATGGCAGATACACAAGCATGCAATGCCATATAGAAAAGACATTAAAAGTCAAGGATTTCTTCTGTTTTCTTTAGGAACCTGTTGCCTTTCTTATTTGTGATATAAAGAGGTTAAGAAGTGAAATCCTCTAAGTTATGAAAGGAATAAAAACCTGAAAATCAAAATTTTAAAGAAAATTTACTTTCAAAATAAGAAAATAAAGTTTAAATAATAAGAAACTTTACAATAAACATGACTGAAATTGTAATGATAATTTATAACTGCAGTGATTGATAACATGCACCATAAACTCAATCTATTATTAAAATGGAAATGTACACAATTTTTTCTCTGCTAGTAGAGGTGGAGATTGGACATAAAACACGAAGTTTTAAGTTTCAAGCTGTTTTTTTTTTTTTTGGAGATAAGAGGGATATGATATGAAAGCTGTAATAACAATAGAAAATACTTTGTATTGTATTTTAGAAGTTCTGTTGTTACAGCAGCAGTAATAAAAGTTTTAAAGAGTTATTGCATGTGTTATGAAAGACTGCCTGTATCTCACCCAGTGGCGATGGGGCTGAACATCTCTGCTGCCTGTCCATCTGCACAGCTGGACAGGCAGCAGAGATGTTCAGTTTGCAACCAACCATAGAACAATCCTTCCTGATCAGGTTATTTATTCTGTTGGTGTCTCCAGCACTGATGCTGCTCTCCTGGCACAACAAAGCACACTGTGCTCACCACAACAGACTGTTAGAAAATATTTTGCACACATTGAACAGTCTCAGCTTCCTTAGGAGCCCTTTGTGTACAGCCTCCATATTGGTTGTCTTCCAGCCTGTTGTCAATGTGGACATTTAGGTACACTATGTGGACAAATGTATTGGGCCACAGTACACCTACAGGAGCTTTTATGATATCCCATTTTAAATCTGTAGGCTTTAATATGGAGTTGGTCCCCTTTTGCAGCTATAACAGCTTTCACTCTTCTGACAAAACCTTCTACAAGATTTCAGAGTCTGTCTGAGAGTGTTTTTCGCCCATTCGTCCATAAGAGCATTTGTGAGGTCAGAGACTGATGTTGGATGAGAGAGCTTGGCTTACAATCTCCAAAGCTCTGCCATGGGGTTGAGGTTGGGGGTGAGTCAAGTTCTTCCACACCAAACTCATCCAGCTATGCCTTTATGGACCTTGCTTTGTGCAAAGGGGAACAGTGATGCTGAAACAGAAAAGGGCCTTCCCCAAACTCTTCCCAAAGTTGGAAGAATGGAATTGTCCAAAATTTCTTGGTATGCTGAAACATTAAGATTTCCTTTCACTGAAACTAAGGGACCCAGGCCAACCTCAGAACAACAACAACATAGCATTATCCCTCTTCCATTAAACTTTGCAGTTAACACAATGCAGTCAGGAAGGTAATGTTCTCCACACCCAAACTCATCCATCAGACTGTCAGATGGAGAAGCATGATTCAGCTCCACAGAACATGTTTACACTGTTCCAGACACCAACAGTGATGTGCTCTGTATGGACGCTCCTGCAATGAAAATGTGGATGAAGGAACTTTCTGAATATATTGGACTGGAAAGATTAACATACATTGCCAAGGGCAAACAAAAAGATTTTGATAAACTCTGGGAACCATATATGAATATTATGACAAATGAAAGTGCTAGATTTTTCTGAAATGATTTGCAAATGCTGGAAAATGTAGCCCCCATTTTCTTTCTTTCTTTCTTTCTTTCTTTCCCCCCCTTTTTTAAAAATTTTTATTTCTTTATTTGTTTTTATTTTTTATTATTATTTTTCCTTCATAATTTGTTAATTAATCCAATTTCATTATGTTTACTTAAATTGAAAAGTGATGCAAGGGTATGCAGTTTGTGTGTGTAGTGTGTATATGTATGTATGTGTATATGTTATGTGTTTGTGAAAAAATTTTGAAAAAGACAATAAACGTATTGGCAAAAAAAAAACAGTGATGTGCTCTACTTCATTCCACCTGACAGCTGGCATTGTGCTTGGTGATGTAAGGCTTGCATGCAGCTGCTTGGCCATGGAAACCCATGCCATGAAGCTCCTGGCAAACAGTTGTTGTGCTTTTGTTCATGCCAGAGGAGGTTTGGGACTCCGCAGTTAGTGAGTCAGCAGAGTGACAACGTGCCTCAAAACTTGGTGACCCCACTCTGTCACTTCAAGTGGTCAGTTGTTTTGTGGCTGAGTTGCTGTGGTTCCTAAATACTTACAATTTCCTAGAAGGGAAGAAATTTGATGAACTGACTTAATACATTAGTGGCATTCTATTACAGTACCACACTTAAATTCTGCGAACTCTTTAGAACGACCCATTCTTTCACAAAAGTGTGTTAAGACAAACTGCACTGCTAGCTGCTTGATTTTATACACCTGTGGCAACGGAACTGAATGAAACACCCAAATTAAATGATTAAGGGGTGTGACCCAACACTTTTCTACATATGGTGTATTTTAACTCCCATCACATCAACATCCTCTCCCAGGATAGGCACAAGATGTGTGGATGTCCTCTTCCTTTTGATGTTGGTCCCCCTCTCAATGATTGTATTCACATTCAGAGGCATATGATTTGTCCAAGCCCACTAAACCATTCATTAGTGCTCTGTACTTCTCATTCCCATCACTTATACACCCAACCATTGCAGAATCATCAGAATATTTCTGCAGTTGGCACAACCCACAGATTTCAGGTCAGTCTGAGGCATACAAGGTGAGCAGGAATGGAGACAGCACTGTCCCTTGTGGAGCTTCTGTAGGGCACATCACCAAATCAGACAAAGCACTGCTCAGTCTCACATACTGTGGACTGTTTGTCAGGTAGTCATTAATCCATTAAATGGTGGACGTATTTACTGACAATTCCTGCAGCTTCTCCCTCAGAAGCAGTGGTTGGATTGTGTTAAATGTACTTGAGAAATCAAAGAAAAATATTAAAGCCATCTTCTTCCTTGGAAATCAGTTTCTTACTGAAATGACCACAACTCTGTCTTATTGATGCATTATAGATTTGTTGTCTGTTGATAAGCAGAGCTTTTAAACTGCTGAGTGGTGAAAAAATACCCAAGCTTTTACTGCTCAAGAACCCAAATAAATGTCTTTTCTTTCTGAGAAAAGTTTAAGAGCATCCGGTCCAAAATCACTTTATTCAGAGCAGTGCAGCGAAATTTAATGGGGCCATTATCTGCTTCCGTTCCTGAATGGTGTCTTTAAGAAAGTGGCACCATGTTTTGAAAAGACTATGTTAATGTTTCACTTCCTAACTTCATTTTTGAATGCATCTTGTGTAGCTTTCACTATTTCATATAGCCACACTTCTGAGAAGCACTCCTTAAAAGATAAATAAGGGGACACTCGTTTCTCACGGTATAACAAAAAGTTATTTACACTTCAGGGATATCACTCTGCCCAGTTAGGAAGCATAAACCATGGTGAACCCATTGCACCTGCTTTTGTTCAAATGAAAGTGACAACAGGTATACTAGAGAGGCAACAACAAGGCATTTCCCAAAAGGGAATGGTTTTACAGGTGGTACCTACAGACTATTGCTCTCTCCTTATTCCTCCTGACTGATTTTTCACTAGTTTTTCTTTTTGCTTGTATCCTGTCCACGACTGGTACCATGAACAGAACCTACATCCCATTTAGGTTGCACAGGTAGTCCAGCTCATCCAGGATGATATCCATATGTACTGCATCTCCCAGCACAGTCTCAAGAGTGTGAGGGAGATACCAGGAGATGGGCTGTTACATGAGGAGAGATGGACATGGTTGTAAACGGGCATCGACTCAATATTATGACCAGTGACTGATCCAGGAGCATTACCAGAGCCTCTCATGTGTTTCTGACCAAACTGTCAGAAAAAGACTCCATTAGTGGTATGAGGGCCCAGTGACCCTAGTGGGACGTGTGCTCACAACCCATCACCGTGCAGTTCACTTGGCATTCACCAGAGAACACCAGAACTGACAGGTCCACCACTGGTTCTCCTCACAGATGAGAGGAAGTTCATACAGGCCCATATGACTGATGCCACAATATCTCCAGACTCTTTCACCTCTCTCACATGCACTTAAGTGTGAAGCTTAACTGACTTGCTGTATTTCTGTGATGATCAAATGTTCCTTCCAGATGGCATAAAAATCAAATGGTAAAACATTATCATCATCTTAATGGTATAGTTTCTTGTGGTGGAGAAACACACGCTTTTCCAGTCTCTAATAAACTGAATTATTCTGTTAAAGTCTAATCATTTTCATATAATTCAGAAAAATAAAAATGAACATACGTATACTTTGTGATACAAATATTTGAACTTTTGTAAAGGAAATAAAATGTGCAAAAGTTTGCAATGGTGGAAATGTTATGTCTACTATTAGTTATCTACCGGTTCAATGAAAGCTTACCTGTGAATGTTTGAAAGAATTTCAAAATAAAACTGGATCGTGACAGCATCCTGTTTGTCTTTCACAATGAGCAGAAAGACTGACACCTGGTGGAAGACAGATACCAATATTTTTACTGAAGCTTCAACGGTGACAAGAAAAGAAGGATAAGTACAAGGTCTGACAAAGCATTTTTTATTTGACATGAAACACATCCAATGACAGAGTGAGTGTTTTTGTCAAGTAAGACATGTTGTTCGAAGTTATCGCACCATTGACCAGTTTAGAATGTCTTTGCTGCAGCTTGACAATGCATAGTGAACAGACAGTTGCTGAGGTATACATTGTGGGCCCTTGAGTTTGTTTTTTTTGTGTGTAAAATCCTAATTTCATTACCTCACAGGTACATTTACATTTTGTGCTTAGGATAACTTTGGAGGTTTGAAATGTACGCCATTCCTCACAACACAATATGAAAGCTGAAATAAATATTAAGAGTGCATTGTCCATGTCAAGTTGCCTGTTGAGATTTTTCATCAGATCTCAGAGCTGATGAAAACTGATGATGGCAGTCTAAGAATGGAGTGATTGAAGAGATGATGGCATAGAAAAAGAATGACTTATTTTCACACAAAAGGGCATCTTTTTATAATGACATTGGAGGACAAAACTGTCAACTTTCCCTTTACTGAGTAGCACCAATGTCCATTGAAAAGGCTTGAAGGCCGACATGAAATTATAAAACTTTATTAAAACTTGTTAGAGTGAAACAGTAGCGACAAAGCAATTATCACAGCAGCTCATAAGCCTCAGAAGACGAGTGACTTATCTTACTGGCTCACATACACGTCGTCAGTGTTGGTCACTGAATGAAAAGTGGTTTATTGACGTGTGTCAAAGCTGCTTCTAAACGAAACCAGCTGTTTTCAGATAAAGATTACATCAGGAAAATATTGATGAAATCCCTATAAAATATATTAAATTCCAATTTTGGATGGAAAGAGTAAAAAATACAGTGGAGGCGACATAAAAAAAGAAGAAATAAAAAATGGTTTTATATTTTGGGATAAAATTCTTAAAAAAGACGAACCTTGTTGCATCATAAAAGCCAAATATAACTGCTGAACACACACACACACACACACACACACCCACCCTCATGGACACACACTCATAACATGATACTGGGAAAGTGCACATTGTTCCTGCCCACTGAAACTTTTTGTTGTTTGCAATGTGAAAAGATTAAAATAACAATGCAGAAAAATGCTGTCAAGTATAAAAGATCAGTCAAGTTTTTATCTACAGAATTCATTTTCATGTACACATTAACACCAGTAATACAGTATTTGACCTCTAAATACAGTATACAGACATCTTTACCATCGTTTATTACTTCACTTTTTCTTTAAAGGAGGATTCTGCAATTTTTTGTAAATCACAGGTTTGTTGTGGATTGTTCCCAATTAATTTTTTTAAGTGTTACACACATTCAGAAATAATTTGCTTGAATAATGGGTAGAAAGACGTGACCGCAGACATAAGACACCCCCTTCCTCTAAAAATGTTTTATATGAGTGTATTTTGAGCTGCAAACTGGTGTCTGATTTCTAAATTAAATTGGGTGGAACAGTTCTTTAAATAAGCATCAAAAGTACACAAGTTCCACAGGTTTAATAAGGCAAAGTTCTCTCCTCATTCTTGTTTTTTCTTTTTTTAATTCAATAGTCCGTTATCATAAATGTCACCATAGTAAAAGGCACTGACTTGCCTTCAGATGTTCTACGGTTATCTAATTAACTGACACTACATCATAAATGAAACATGTTCTTTGATATAAGTTGGAAAACTACACACAGACTGAAAGCTAGCAGCTCACTTAAGAACCTCAGTTCAAGCCAGGAAACAGCGACTCATCCTGTGAAACCAGCACCTAACAAAAAGGGTCTTCGAACGTACACCACACAGAAAATTTGGACCATCGGCTGAGAATATATTTTGTCAACTGCTATTTTTAGAGCTAAGAATGAACCATCAACATTAAATCTGCCAAACTCCAGGTTGTGCTTCTGATGTATTCACATGACATCTGAAATCATTGCACTTAACTTATTAAAAAGTTTGGTGACTCCACCCACAAAAAAAGAATCGTTCCCTGACTTAAACTTAGCCCTTTGTGCACCTCAAGACTGCATTTGGAACTCCTAATCTGATCCCACCTCAAAGTTGCTTAAAGAGGAAACATCAACTTCTGTGTCAAACTGACCTCATGTCTAAGATCATCACTTGTGAGAGATGAACCCAAACAGTATACTGTATTAAAAAGTCTGCCCAAAGGCAGTGCATCAGGTCAAGAAACCAGTTTGGACTGTCATTGGGGAGCTCTACTGTAATGATGTAAAGATGGTCACTAGAGCACAACAAATTAAAAGCACAGCAGTTTATGAGCTGTGCCAACTTAGTTTTGCCAGATTTGGATCCCTGAGGCTAAGTCCTCTTCAATAAAGTTAAAAATTTTGTGTTAACAAAATGCAATTTCCCCCTGGGATTAATAAAATATTCTGATTCTGACTAAAATTAGTGCACCTGCAAGTGGTCAGAACACAATTACATGGAGAGACTGAACTGTAGCAAGGAGTGCTGAGATGCACAAGGAGACAAACTTAAAAGTGAGATGATCCCAAATTTCAATCAGTTACAGTTATTTCATTCTTATAGGTAAAGTCACAAAACTTTGTAAGACTGTTTAAAAAAAATGATTTTATGTGAGCAAAAAAAGGTTGACGTCTACAACTGGTACTTTTTTCCAAGAGAAATTGTTGCTGAGGACTGGGGGCCTGTGAATGTGCTGTTTATACATGAGAGGCACAAACTGTGGCTAGGCCTTATCATTCAGCAAAACTGCTGGGAGAATTCTTGGCTTGTTAGGCTTGCTTTGTTTTTTTTCTTCTTTAGACTGCATGTAGACTTTAACCGCATTCCAATTAGCATGCACACCGAAACACCAAATATAACTTCAAAAGTTGTTCTGAAAATTGGTGCTTTAAAAAATAGATTATTAGTACTATCACAATCATACGAGCTATCTAACTCATCAACTCCTACTCACACTGAAGATAAAGAATCTGTTTCATCTTTACTATCCAGGTTTATGAAGTCTTTCTTTTCCCACACCAACAAGTAATTCAAGTGTTATTTAACAAATTTCATCAATGTTAGAACTATGCCTGCTAGCAAACACCGTATGTAAGGGAGATGAACGCCACTGTGCACGTAGAAGGTGACTAATGTGTCAGGACTGCGACTGTGAGTTGCACTTGCTGGTGCCCCTTTCTAATACTGATGTGGATTTGCTCTTGTGACAGCAGCAGACATGATTGGGGGGGGTCCCCTTGAGGCAGGAGAGACAGGAAGCTGATTCAGAGGTACAAGGATTTAAAGTGCAAGGGGCAAAGTTCCAGTGCACCTTCAAAATTAGAGGGGTTTAAAAGAAAGCAAGCACACAAAGATGTATGTTGCAGGACACAAAAAAGGATGGAATGAGGGGATGATTTCTATCTTCTCTTTCTGGGAGTGATTAAAAATGTCTTAAAACATGAATTAGGCTGATGAGGAGAAGTGGGATTCAAAGAAAGATGATCAGATTTCTCCCAACTGACAGATGTTTCGACCTTCCAAGAACAGTGAAAATGTCAGCCCCCACAATGGAAATTTCAGTGAACCTGGACTGCAGCAATTGAGCAGGTGGAAGTAAAGACAGAACAGTTTCTGAGAGGGAAGCATGTTGTTGTTACAGTACTTGAGTTGTTCTCGTGTTCCCACACTGGTTGGAGTTTAAAATGTGTGTCTGAGGTTTAGCACTGGGGCTGCTACTCTACACACCCCAAGTCCTTCTCCCTCATATCTGTTCTCAGAGCCTGGCTCAGGTTTCTGCATCAATTGGTTAAGAGCGTTCACATATTGTAGGCCACATAGATGGGGTCCAGTTGGTCTGCCAGGAAGGAGTCCCGCAGATGCATCCTCTGCTTCTCTCCTCTGGAGTTGATGGGGATCACCCCCGGGTCCACGATGACCACTACCCCGACAATAAGATGGTGCTCCTCCAAGACAACATTAGTGACTAGAGGCACCAGATCCAAGGCCTCCTGCTCTGACCCGCTTAGCTCTGCCACCACCACCAGCAGGTTCGTCCATGTAAACACAGCACTGCAGAATGACAAGTGTGAAGAGTACCAAGAGAGTTTCTGTTATTGTTTATGACCAGAATGAACAACTCTAAATTAAGCACACCTCTGTTGTTGCTTGGGGGCACATAGAATGAAGAACCTCACCTCTCTGCAATGCTGCGGTGAGCTCGCGACACAGACGTCTCGATGTCAATGGGGTGATAACGCAATCCTCTTAACTCCAATGTTTCATCGAGGGAGCCCACAACAAACAAGGCATCATGGCGATCTGTGGCAGAAACAAAAGTGTTTATTTATAGTTCAAGACAAATGAATAAATAACTGTCTACTTTTAAATAGACCACAGAGAAGATTCATGGATGTAGTGAAGGAAGACATGCAGAGGGTTGGTGTGAGGGAAGAGGATGCAAGGGATAGGGTGAGATGGACGGAGATGATCCCCTATAGCAACCCCTAACGGGAGCATCAAGAAGAAGGAGAAAAAGAAGACTCCTTTTAAATATTTTGCTATATGGTTACAACCGTGGTATCTCTATCTTTATTGAGTCTCAGACATTGAGAGGAAAATACAGGATTTTTGCTTCAGTATTGTGATACACTTGTGATAACAATTTTTAATGTGACTCAGTATTTAAAGGGCCCAAAACCAATTGTGTCTCAAAGTCAAAATTACTATGTTATGAAACATCTTTTATCAAATGTTTATTCACCTCCACTTGCATCCAGCAGCTCTGTTCTCTTGATAAAGCCCAGATAACCAGTCCTTGCCCACAAAGTTTGGGGTTCCCCAAAGCTGAGTCTTGTGTTGAAATGGTCTGCCTGCAGGCTCTCCTCGCCATAGATGGTGTAATAGCCACTGGCGCTGTGTGGACTGTTCACCCAAATCTGGACAAAGACAAAAAAGTAAATGAGTAATGCCTGAGAAACTTGACCACTGACCACTACAATTTAGGCCATTATGAGAAAAATCTAATACAAAAATCAACATCAAATTAATCTTAATCAGTTTTGTGTCAGCTAGCTGTTATCATTTCACTCTGTGTAGGTGAAATCAGATGGCATGTAGCATGTTTCAGCATTTGATGAGCCTCTCTCCCCACTCACCTCACCAAGATGCGAGTCTCCTAGTGGGCCTCTTGTTTCTGGATTGACTATAATGACCCTCACTCCTGGTAGGATCTTAGAGGGGGAAATAAGAGTATAGTTTCACTTCAAGGATAATTCAACCAACTCCATTAGCTCTCTGGTTCTGAGACCACAGTGAGCATCACACAAATGAGTTTTACAAGTCAGTAATCAATACTTACTGTGCCTGACTCCATGAGTGGAAGACTCTGCGGCGCTCCTCTTTCTACTAGCCTCACCCTGAGGGACACGCACAAGAGACGGCCTGTTAATCATTTCATTTGTTTTCAGCAATGGCATCACCACAGTAGTTGCCTTTGTACTGCTTAAAAGAATCTCCAGTCTTACCGGTCGTGACGTAGGGATTTCATGTCAACATAGACAGTGGAGGGGTCTGGTCCAGCAGTGCCCTAGTGACACACACAAGAAAAAATATCTTAAAATGTTAGAAACTGGACTAAGCCTGAAGATTTTTAGATTATATAAAACATAAGTAAGTTACTATCAATAGTAACGACCAAGGTTGGCATGGGTTGGCATTTTTATTGAGTAGAACTAAGAACAATGCATAGTTTGGGTTAAAGTGCCTTTATAAGACAAGGTATCTTGAAAACCAACCTGCAGGCAGATGGCCAGGTTAACCCTTGAGCCAAAGGCAGTGCTGACGGCACGAGGTGACAGGCCGAGGTCTTTGAAGAGCTTGGAGAAGGACTGTGTGAGAGTGAGGCGAGGACGCTCCTCTGCTACCACCACACAGCTCCGCACGCACGACAGATTCAGACCACGTGCCTGCAAACACACGACGAAAGGTCATTCACTTTTAAAAGTGAGGTGCAAACTGTAGCTTGCTACAAACATGAACTCTGCACATTTGAACATTTTATCCAATGTGCTTTGATGGGAAAAAAGATTAAGTGCAGACAAAATGCACAGATAAATAGACAGATGTTTACTTTTGAAACAGATAAACGTAAGCTTCCTAATGCTGTAAACATATCATCTAATTAATTAGTATTCTAGGTATCTGACAAGTGATGTCTGAATGATTAAAGCTAATTTTACTGTTGTCACTGCAACTTTGAAAGCATAATAATTTGTAAATCATGAGACAGGTGTTTATTAGTCTCCTTCACAGCAGTTATAATTCCTGAAAGAAAGTCATTTATCACTGTGTTGTTTGTCAGAATAATGATAAAAAAAAATAAGCGCACAGCGATCTTCAAGGGGAGCCACATGTGGCAGATTGCATAAATGAGCTTGTGACCTTCAGCATCTCTGTCTGGGTGCCCAAGCCTTTAGTGCAGAGCTCCATGACGGAATACGAGCAGAAGGTGTCTCTGATCTTGTACTGACTGAGCGTGCTCAGCCACAGAGGCAGCGAGCTCTCCAGCTCCAGGGGAGGAATAAGGATGGACTGGTGACCTGAGTAAACACTAAAAACAAGCAAGAACATATTATCAGCATGTTACATAAAAAATTATATTGTGTGTGAGTGCGTGTGTGTTTCTGTTACCTGGAGAGGCACCACAGGACAAAGCCCAAACCACAGTATGGATCCAGGCAGATGGCTACTTGGCGTGAGGAGTAGAGCTCACACTGCAGCTTAATGGAGCGGCACAGAGTACTGACTGCAGCATGAGACATCTAAAGAAATTGAGAAACTTAAGAATACCAGACTTTTTTTCCACCTTTCTTGAGTACAATATGTAGGATTTGTGGGAGTAATTAACCTTAACTCCAGTGAGCATGCCTGTGGTGGAAACACTGAAGTCCAGATAAGCCAGCATCTCAGCTGTAGGGGGTTTGTAGATGTGTGGAGGTCGCTTTCTGGGAAGATCATCTAGGAAGAGAAGGAAGTGGATTTTTGTAAATTAATACTTCCACTTTCATGCTGTTAATGTTGCAGTTTGCTGCAACCTGATAATTCTTTGCTTGAGCGGGAAGATGGGATTCATTTCATATTTAAGTTCACCCTTTCACTCCATTTTAAAAAGCTAAAAATTTATTTTTGCCTCATTACACAGTTAGTATGACACTGCTCATGTGCAACAGTCAGAAGTGGCACTGTTATTTTTAGAAATGAGAGCTAAAAATATTTGAGACAAGAGAGTACAATATGTTTTCCCAACATGTCCAAAGTTTGTCAAAGCATCCTGTGGTGAGGAGAAAACACATTTTTGAGCTAAATCTGCAGTCATCCAGAAAATAAAGACAAAAAAAGTGTACATTGTAATGCTAAAAAACATTATCCAGCTACTGCACATTTTTCTTAAGGCCTTTTTAATTTGAGCAGATTTCAGAATAGACCAGTACCTGTATCAATGATTGTGGGCCACGTTTTGACATTGACACTGGCAGCTGCCTCCCTGGACCTGAGGATCCTCATGAGAGGCTGAGTGGTGAGGATGCAGGCTGCTTTGCTCACCTATGATGCAAAACAAACAGCAGAGATGTGTTCATTTAGGGACACAATCTAATGGGAAACATGCTAGTAGCCTCTGGTAAAAATGTTCCATAAAGTGTCAATACTCAGTTCAGTTATTGACACTTTATTGATCACCAAAGTAAAGCTCAGTTTCATTTGTTTTCCCCTGGGAAATCAGCTATAGTGGTCAACAGAAGTATTCAACTTCTTTAATGAAGGGCATATAATATGATATCATAGTTCGCTAAAGTGGGGCATAAGAAGTAAAAGTTTGGATTAATCATATTTTGGTATTTGAAACTGATGTAACAGGGACAAAGCTGTGCCATAATGTTTCATGATTTAACTGTGCATTTTTCCATCATTGCCGTTTAAAATTTGGAAAAATAAGGAGCCCATGCTGATGTGAATTTGGATCGCTTTTCTTTAAATTGCAAGATAAAACATTAGCTTTGAAATACATACTCAGATCTGCATTCTCTGTGTCCTAGTTTTAGATTGCTTAACTTTCACTTAACTTGCTATTGCAAGTTGACCACTATAGCTGCAATTGACAAAACTGTCATGGTGAAGTGCACTTACATCAATGATCATGCGGACAGTTGGGAGAGTAGCAGCCAGATTCTGTGGGTGGGGTGGCCTCACTGTGACAGGGATGACCCCCGCATAGAGACAGCCATAGAAGGCAGCTATCAGGTCAATACCTGCAGAAGTAGGAATGGGAACCTTAAGAATCAAAATACTATGGCATGTTAAACAGCAACACTTCTACATTTTATTTTCTATAGAAAAATAAGGATGGGGGGGGGGGGGGGGGGGCCAT
>VUQH01089767.1:10020-31765 GCA_015106775.1 Etroplus canarensis | reverse complement strand
AAAAAATTCCCCCCCCCCCCCCCCCCCAAGTCCACCCAGTCCACGGAAAAATGTTCATAGATGCAACCGGTCTGTGGTATAAAAAAGGTTGGGGATAACTGCTGTAGAACATTATACAACTGCATTTCAAATTTTAAAAATGGATATACATACTAAACTAAAATCTTATTTCTGAGCAGTCAGAAGCTTTCAAGATTTACAGGAGAACATTAAAGGTGTTGGGCAACTCTAACTAAAATAAAATCTGAATTCTAAAATTCTGAAATTTTAAATTTTAAATTTTAAAATTCTAAAGCTTTCAAGTTTTACAGGAGAAGACAAAGTAAATTCTTTGGTCAGTTCAAAGTAAATACAGTAGGTATTTATATAAAATAAAAATTCAAACAATCTGTCTCTGTAATGTGCCCTTTTCTTTGTTTTCCAACTATTTCAAACCAGTTGAATCTATACAAACCTACAAAGAAACAGACAAAAACATCGTTTTTGTATCTTCAGTACAAATTCATCCCTCAGGATCAAAGAGCTTCTGTTAATCCTAAAGGCATGACTTCACCTGTTTGGTTTTTAGGAAAGTATGTAGTTTAAAGACATTTGTTTTTCAGATTACAGCCTTGGTCTGTACAGTGGGCAGTGAGGCTCAGATATGGTTCAGATGTGTGACTGTCTCTCTGCACCCTGTGTTTGTTGCCATGTCTCTTTCAGTAATGCGTCACTCGGTTTTTCTATCGTTATTTTCTCTTTTATCGCGCTCCCTCTTCTGGCATACTGCTGTATGCGATGGCAGAAGCCCAAACATTACCATGTGTGCTGCTGCTGGTTGGTAGGCAGGTGCTAAACCTAACAGACGCGGCTATAATTATTTTCCAGCCACATGATTGGTTCGAGCGGCACGATTGGCTTTTCATGTTGTCTGTCACAACATGAATGGCATGAGTTCTATTGACATTTTATCGACCGTGTCTTAAATCTCTATCAAGAAAACATTTTATCACAATAATTATCATTATCGTTTTATCACCCAGTCCTAACCAGTTTGTGTAAAAACTACATCACTCCATTTATCTCATTGCTCTTGTTCCTGTTCAAGTGGTACCTGCGTATGGCCACAGTCAGGGCCTCAGGAGAGGTGGCACATGGACAAATGACCTCAGGCTTCAGACCATGAGACTGAAACACATTCAGGAAGGCATCACATGATGACACAGACCCTGATAGCAAACAAAGGAGGAAAACATTATCAAACAGTGTAGAGATACTTACAAATCACAGAACAACACTTTAAAATGACCGTACAGTATGACTGTAATGGACTATGTTTGTAGAGTTACTCACATGGGTTAGCCCCATCAGCCACAATAAGCATACGTATAGAAGACAAGTTGGTGTCTTTCTGTTCCTTGTGGGCCATCATGGCCCAGTGAAGGTCACGGCACTTCACCAAGGCCACACGTGCTGTGAGAAAGTTAGAGGAATCCCTTAAATATAGATTTTGTTTGCTATACTTTCTTTTTTCCTTTTTTTTAATTCATTTTCTAACATCACTATTGATTTACTGGCAAGAATAGTAAAACAATAAAAATAAAAACATGGAATATAAAACTCAGATTGAATATTTGGCTCAACCTTTGTGAATGTGGACCCTCTGCACCCAGGACATGGGACAGGCCTTCATGACAGCATATGGCACAGTAATGGTGTGAATTCTGTTCATGACACTCTGCAGGGCAAAACCATACATCATCAAAACCCCATTTTCCCTCCCATGAAAGTAACAAAGGGCACCTAGTCTGGATATACAAATTGTTTCATGCAGTCTCACCGTTAAGACACCATGCCACAAGCCCATATCTTTCTTACAGTCCAACACATTGACCAACGTCTCCCCTAAGACAGAAAACACGTAAGCCGATGAGTGCATTTACCAGCGAACAATCCAAAAGATTATATACAGCATTTATAGTATATACACAATCTCTAACCTTCACAGTAGTTACAAGCTTGAGTCAAAGCTTGACAGTGGGTCAGCATGGAGATCTTGGACACAGCAACTCCCATCACTGTCCCCTCTTTACTTGCTTTGTACTTTGATGGTGAAAAACCACAAAAACACACAGATGTCAACAAGATGCATGAAGACAACAGGCAGAAAGAACAGAGAAATAAACTAAATAAAATTGTGATAAATATATGTCATGCATTAATAAGTAGCACCTGGCTGAGAGAGGGATTTACAAACTTCACTAAGCTAACATTTACTCAGTCAGTGTAACAACAGGACAAAACAATGAAAAAAGCTATTAAAGCTAACACAATCAAAATTCATCTGATAACTGAATCACTTATACATTAAACTGCAAATTTATGCTCTAAGAGTACCTCTATGTAGGCAGTATCTGTGTTGGCAGTGGGAATGTGAGGCTGCCAGTCTTTGGATGGTTTGGTCAGGTACTTTGTGTCAGTCACTACCCACTTCATCCTTGGCCAGCCTGAAAAAGTAGTCATAACACCACAATAAACATGGCACATGCAAAAATATTATAGCTGACACAAGAAAAAACTATGTGTATTACAATGAAAATGTCCACCTTCCAACCTCCAGGTTTTAAAGCCTATGGTTAACCAGCCAATACTGAAAGCTGACCGTGACTCTCCAATCGACCCATTCTCATCCTACATTGGCCAACGAACATCACTTTGTACATTCCTTTTAATAAGTTAAATTAATGGCTCCCAAGGATAATTAGACAGGGATGACCTCTGCTGAGCCTGCAGTATTAGTAAAAACAGTGTAGGTTTGCTGACCTTTGAACTGGATGATCTCTCCATTTGGTGTCTTGGGCAGCCCTTTCAGACACACCTCACTAGTCAGCGCCAAACTCACGCCACAGCTGCCCAATAGGAAGCCAATCTGCTGGCTACCTGCATCCTATTAAGAGAGATGTAGGTCAGAAAACTTCAGCACACAGAGAGAGGCAAGTACACAAAACTGTAATGCTTTACATTACAACTATGTGCTATAGCTGTCAACACATTAGCCATATAATATATAAATGTTTATATGGCAGTGAACCCCTATATGTACACAGTGGACTTTTGCTTTATAAACTAATATTTAAGACAGCTATTCAATTACAATTAACAGAGTAGTTTGTTGTTTATGAAGTGCCACAACATCCAACATCATAAACACAACTGAGGTTCTCAAAATTTATTGTCAAAAACCCTAAATATGGCATTCAACTTTACCCCAAAGAACTACATGCTTTTAGTATTTCTCAGAAATCCCACAGAGGAAATGACTTGAAAACAGTGGCAACATTTACCTGTCGTGACAGCGGCACCTCAATAGGCACAGGAATGACCTCAGCTAACAGACAGCCATAGAAAGCCACCCAGAACATGCCAGGGTCACTGTTTGGATACACCAAGGCCACCTAAGAAGCAGAGTAAATTATTTTACTTGTCACATTAGATCATAATTTACATACTGAGAAACAAATGACAACTCTTACTCGATCTCCAGGCTGAAGGACAGGCTCAGTCTTAGTGCCCAGCTTATTCAGAAGTGTATACGCCAGCTTCAGACTGCGACTCCATAGTTTGCCTGCAGGATCAAAAAAGTCATCTTGCTTTTAAAAGGCCCCATTTAAGAATGTTAAATGAATGTGCAATGTTGTTGTATAATTGTTCTATAATTTTTTTTTTACTTCCCAACCCACTTTGGATCTACAGTGGAGACAATGTAATGTAGGGGTTATTCCATTTAGGCCAACAAATATTTATTCTTTTGATCCAGCTCATATGCAAGAAATATACCTGAAATTTACTTAGAGTGGACACAATACCCTCTGGGTATTGTAAAAGACCCTCTAAAAGACCATCTGGAGTCGACAGACATGCTGGCGAGTCCAGATCACGTGACTGAAGTCTTTATTTTTTGCGCGGGGGCTGCATGTTTGTCATGTGATTTGGACAAGATGGACCCCTACCTACCTTGTCCAAATCACACGATCGACGTGCAGGCAGGGGTTGCAGCCTCCACACATAAAAGCAAGACTTCAGTCATGCAATGAGGACTCACCGGAGCGTCTGTCAACTCCAAAGTGCTAATATTTCTATAAACTGCTTACCATATGTGAGCGTGTAGAGGGGTTTGCCAGTGATGTCCAGGGCAGTGAGTGCAGGGCTCTTGGCCTGAGTGGCCCCCCAGCGAGCAAGGGCAGCCTGCAGGGCAGGAGGCCAGTTACTGACCACTCCAAGGGGCTCCCCCTTCACTGGGATGATTTGACGTCCCTCAGGCTTTGGAGTGTTTGGGTCTGGCTGGGGAACTAGGCATAAAAATTGGCAGAAAAGAAGATAAAGATCCTGAGTATAAGACTGTAATTACACTGTAAGCAACATAACTGACATGTTAGAAGATTTTGAGCCACTTCTTCAAAAAATGAAAACCTTTTGAAAACAGCCAAGAGGATTTCCATATATATATATATAGTATTTTCCTGCTGCTGATTCTGATCCTGACTGTGCAGGACTTTGCATTTGTTTTTCTAAACAGATACAGACTATGTGTCTCACCTTCTACGATTTCCTCAGAGTCATCAAGGAAGAATTCGCTGAGTGGTGGTCTTTTTGGACGTTTGAGTGTGTTCAACAGCTGCTGGATCTTAGTGGACACCCTGCTGTTGACAGGCACGCCTGGACAAACACCAAGAGAACCCGCCGTCAGAAACATATGCAAATGAACGATAACACGCACACACCCACACATGCAATTCTATTCTAACATGAATCTCTACTTTAACACTCTCACACTCTCTCTCACACAGGCAAAATCCTACGCACTAGCACAGTCAGGATCAGAATCAGCAGCAGGAAAATACTGAAAGGGAAATTTGCACTCAAGGAAACACAGATTGGACAATTTTTAGGAAAATACCATATAGGAAGTTTTCTATTTCTAAACCTACAGCACGAGACAAACATAAAGCGAGATAGATATAAGGATGGAAAACAAGCTACTGTGTGCCTCTTTGGCATCCCTTCCCTTCCCCAGATTCGATGTATATTACCTTTTCTTTTTCCTTTTTTAAATGAAAGTCAAGACAGGGACAGGATTAATGGACCCAAAAGAAAGAAAACAAAATATCCATCATTAGCAGCAATCACCACACAGTGAAATGAGGATGATGTTGAAGGTGATTCAGGATGAACATGGTTAGGCTGTTTAACTGATTCGAGTACATTCAATCAGTTTTCTTACTTCAACGCTGAGTCAGTGCAAAACAGAAATCATCCAATACCATGATTAGAACATGAAAATGATTGAACTGCCCGAAATGAGGAAAGAACCAAATGATAGTGACCCAAGTTCCACATATTTCAGGAAATGAAGATCACTTTAGAGATTTTTCTCCCCACTTTAGCAAAAACTCAAATCCTCATATACATTTACAACATCAACAGACATTTATAACTATCCTGGCTTAAGTAAGTGTACCATCAGCAGTATCCAGCATGCTGGAGCGGCTCTGTCCACGGCTCATGCCCCTAACTGCAGGGGGAAGATCCACCCTGGATCCTCTCTCTTGTGGAGTTGAGGATGTAACATCTGGGGGAACACTGTTTTCTAGTTGCGGGAAGAAAACAAACATCATGAAGAACAAAAACATTTTTACTGTTATTTATTGATTAACACTGAAATTCTGTAAATCAGTAAAGTTTACCGATGCGTGTGTGGGCTAGTACGTCAGCTAGCACTGAAGCAGCAGGAGGAGGCTGAAGCTGAGGCTGTGGCTGGGTCTTGGGCTCTCCATGGGAGAGGGTGGAGGAAGCAGATGAGGATGTGGAAGAGCTTTGGACGGAGCGGTTGATCCAGTAATCAGGGCTCTGTAGAGTTTGAGCTAGCATGGCTGCCTTTCTGCGCAGTGAGCCTTCATCTTCTGATGCAGAAGATGTGTCTAACAGTAGGAGAGTACATGGAAAAAATCTAGCTCAATAATGGTTAATGGTTTGTTTTGTTTGTTTGTTTTCAAGTCTGACAATCACAACCAACTATCTATGCCCCCAAGTGGGAGAAATAAAGCTTACCTGGAGGTGTGCAGGTATCTATGGGAGACTGGACAAAGGCTGAGCGTCTCTTGGTTGGCATAGGAAGTGCCATCTTCTCTTCCTTATGTTTGGCCAGTGCTGCCTGCACAGCTTCAGTGTGAATGTCTACATAAACAGGAAGAATAAAGAGTTAGACAAATTAAAGTTAATTAAAGTTAGCTGACTGCCTGATAATGTTTTTATAGTTTATATACAGTTTAAGGCATTGTTAAAGAGTGTGTTTTTAAATAAATATTATGCTGCATACCTGATCTATAACGCTCATCTCTGGCCCCTCCACTGCGGTGTGCACGATGGTGTCTGGAGCCTGAAGGGGCGGAGGGGCCTGGGGCCTCAGGACTCGGGCTAGGGTCGGCACTGCGGCTTGGGGAAAGCTGTACATCTGGTAGTGGCAGATCCACATCTACAGAACAGAGGCCAGAATGTGAAAAATCAATAAAAATCTATATTTAGGGGAACATTAATAAAAACAAAGCAAACGAATATGAGCTTCAGGAAATTGGTACACAAATAGAGGACACTCTTGCTTTACAAAACAGCATTACAGCAAAATGTAGGCATAAATATTATATGATCCTCTGTGAAGCTCTCCAAATTTAGCCTCACTACAGAGCCTGTGAACCTGAAGTGAAACAAGGACATGTACTTGACTGATGCCACTTATACTGTTAACAGAGTACATGAAACTGGGTTAGACTGTAGCAAATGTATTTTTAGTCAACTGTCTTCTACTCCCAGAGGGCCTGGGCAACAGAGTCCTTGTGGAGATGATGGCTTTGAGGGATAACGGGATAGGTGCAGAACCACAAGGTCACTTCTGGAGATTTAAAGCCTTCTGGTACATGCCTTGGTTTTCAAGACAAGCTGCCAATAAAAGTCAATAGAAAGCAGAAACCACTAACAACTATGAGAATTTCATTAAAGAATTAAAAAAAATCATTACCCAAATAAGATCTAGATTTCGGTACAATTCACTTTCGTGCGTAATCACATTAATTATGTGGCAGCACGAGCCAAAACAAGCCAAGTTTGAACTAAAACAAAGGGAAGTTTAGCGGTGCTCATTTTTAAAATGGCTTAGAGTGACACATAAAGAGGGAGTTTTTCATGCCATTGCTTAGATGGTGCAAGTTTTTCCTAAGGAAACACCACACCCATATTTGAGGCAGCTGACTAAGAGATATCTGATGTACCAGCTCAGAGGTAATTGGCTCTAGTAATAAAGAAACTAGCACTTCCCCATCATTGTGAATTAAAACCAGTTTCAGAATGGATCAAATTCACTGGACACCCAAAATTACAGCACAAATTCTGACATTTACCATGGGTTTTCTATTCTGTGGATTTCCAGTTATACAAGCAGTTAAAATATTGAGGCGTCTGGTGACCTGATATGCAGTTCTCGTTTTGGCCAGTAGAGGGCCACAGAAAGCCAGAAATTTTCTTGGACAGCTTGGACAAAGGGAATTACATTCATACTGAAAAGTCAGTTAAATTTCTTGTAAAAAAAGCTGGAAAAACCTCACAGTACAACACTAACAAAACTTTTTTTCCCCACTGTATGTAACAAACGCAGCATAATAAAATCATGACTTGATTTCTTCTGATGTAATCTACAATGCAGTTTTTTGGCTTCTCAGTGACCAACAGCAACAGTGCTGACAAGGGAGGAGGAAATAATGCAGAAAAGTGAGATAAAGTAAATCAAAGATAAGAAAAAGAACTGGTCTTACTTGGCAAATGGGGGATGTAGGAGGCCAGCAGCTTGGCTCTCTTCTTCTCAAAGCCCTTCTGTGTGATGTCACCTAGGAGAAAGGACAGCAACACCAAACTGTTAGGTTAGTCATAATTACCACACAAACTCCAGACAATTGCGCACACACATAAATCAGATCACACACACACACACACACACACACACACACACACACACACACACACACACCCACCTCCCCTGACACACACACACAGATTCAGCCTCTGCTTTCACTAATACATTTGCTGGGGTTGAGTCATAATAATAATCCTCTTTAAACCAAATCTACTAAACTCCACATGTTGACAGCTAAGACCATTTACAACAAGGCAAAGAGATAACACCATTGTTTGGCCTTACATTAGCCCTAGTGAATAAATACAATGAGTGTGTGAAAAACGCCCTCTGGCTATGAAACCTAAATACAATTCCATCTACCAGCACATAACTGCCAAAGAACAATGAAAAAAGATTGGAAACAGTTGGGATAGTAAGCAGAGCAAAAAGGAAGCCATGTGAGCCAGTTTCACATGGGACTCAGTCATTTATCTCTGCCGAACTTTTCCCACTGTAGACTGAGCACCACCCCTTCCTCATTCGGCCTTGGACTGGCAGGACTCCCACTGATATCAGAGTTTGCTAGAGAGCAACACAGGCATGACGAGGTCCACTTAAATGGGACCCCAAAACACAGTCTGTTGTGCAGCAAACATGCATGCAAGACACACCTTACATACACACACTCCCCTTGAACACACAAAGAATCCCAATACTACAATCTCCCACATTTTCTCTGTTGTCCGCCTTCTTCTGTGTCCAGTGATAACACTTTATGCTATGTCAAGTGCAATTCACCAAACAGCTGCTTAGCCTCAATTCCCTGACACCTCCTCCACACTAACCAGTGACAACATGGGGAGGAGAAAAAGTCACTGGAGGAAGCAACAGGGAATGTAGTCTAGTTTGTGCATGAAGCAACAATAAAATAAAATAAGGACAGAAATAATGAGCCAAAGTTCAACAGGGAAACTGGAGGGGGGTGGGCTGAATAGGCCGTCCCTGGGTGGGGAGTCTCATGTGTGACTTGAGATACAGTGTGTTTAGTCTTGATGCTTTCTCACACTCTGGTCACTATCCTCGCGAGTGTGGGATCTGACTATATAAACAACAGAATCAAAACGGAAGTTTCCTTTAGGACTGAGCATGTGCCTGCCAGTATGGGTTAAATTTGAGTTATGCAGACCTATTTTTTGATCCCTCCCATGCAAAAAACCCTGAGGTTTCACAACTCTCAAATTATGAGAAATATGGTAAGAACAGTCACAGAGAAAATCCAGCAAAACAAAGTCAAACAGTTTTAGAGTGAGAGGAAGTGTGATTAAGTGCTGACTGTCATTCTCTCTGTATAAAAAGGTAGTTAAATGGGATGGCGAGCATTCAGCTTTGAGTTCATGCCTGGACACACACACTAGCTGAAATTAGACACAGCAGCTTGTATCAGTCTTTGTTTCGCTCTCTTTCATATGCTATAGACTTGTTTATATACAGGAAAACACTCACAGACAGACATGCAAGCAAGGCAATCAGCAGCAAACTGATTGTAGTGTAATGCAGCATCATTGTTGTTGGAAAAAAGGGTATGCCAAGCCCAGTCCTGGTGCCCAAGTTGTGCCGGGAGGGAAGAAGGGGGAGACGAAAAGATGGACAGAAGGCGGTCAGTCATTAACACAGACAGAAGAGAGTCTGTTTTGGTGTGGGGCAATACAACGGGCACGGATTGGCATGACCACACTGCTCTGTGGCTAGAAGTGGGCAGAAAGACACTGAGGAGCTCTGAGTTTAAAGACCAATTGTGACAGCTGGTTCAAAACAGAGGAAAAGCTGTATGTTTTAAGTGCAAGAATGTGGTGTTTTGAGTGTGAGCATGAGCAAAACAGTACAGTAACTGTATATGTGTGTAATCTGAGGTGAGGGGACAGGATATGAGCATTACCCCACCCTGTGTGTGTGCTGCCAAAATCGTCTCCCTGTGTCTGTCTAGAGAAAGAGGAATGTGCTGATTGGAAAACACCATACTAACAGAGAGGGCCAATTGGCCAAGAGACTATGTTCATGGGCCAAAAACTCCCCAAGGTGCAGGAAGCTAATGCATCTGTGCATGTGTATGTGTATACACAGCTGGGGCAGGTTAAAGTGTGCTTCAGTACAGAGAAATGAATGCCGACAGATCCTGAAGCAGAGTGGCATTACAGGCCTTCTCTGTGAGATGTGTGTCAGTATGTCAAACCAGGAATGTGCATTTTGTCCAAGGATCTGCTGGACCTGCTCAACATGCAGTGATAGAAGAAGAGTATCAGGGTTAGCAAAGCATGTGTCTCTAAGCATGCATAAAATGTGTGACAAATCTCACATATCTAAGCAATTATCACAATCCTTCCCCTTGGCATTCAGGCTTCTAAAGTTTGTTTTCATTATGTTGGTTGTGTCACCACTGTGACACTTTCTGAGCTCATTCAAGACCTTATGAGAGTAGGGTCACAGAGGGGATAAATACACTCACATGAACACCATTCCCACTTAAACATAAAGAGTTTTTCAAAGTAGAAATCACGCATCAGAGCATTACCAACCAGTTCAGTTTTAATCTGCACTGGCATTCTCCACTATGATCCAGCACATTAGAGATTTTTGTGTTTTTTATAGCTTAACTATGTTTGTGTGCCATGCATCATTGCTTGCACACACCATGTTGTCAGGGTTTATTCTGGCTCAAAACTGGCTTCTCGGGACAAAAACACACCTAAGTATAATTAGACAGCATACAGTAAAGGCATTTGCTATGGTTATCTGTAAACATTTGGCAAACAAAATTTCAACACTTAAGTTTTACCTATGGGCTCTTGCTAAAGCCTGTTTGGGAGGGAACCATGTTTCTCTAAGCAGGAAAAACCCTAGTTTTAAGTTTTTTCTCAGGAACTGCTCTGATGCCATAGATCAGTACTAGTACCAGTACTTTCACTGTTTTTTTTCCAAGCAGCTGACTCATGTGACCAATTAGCCAGCACAGTTTAAAAAAAAAATTTCTTGATTACATTTGACAATAGCTTTTTTTTTTACCCCAAACCTTAAATGGACCACTCATGCTACATTAATGGTGAATGCATTAGGTGTAATGAAAACCCAAGTCAGCGTACTTCTGGTGCCTGTCCCAGTCCTGGATAAATGAAGAGGGTTGTATCAGAAGGGGCATCTGGTGTAAAAATTTTGCCAAATCACATACACGTATCTAAAATAAGATTTCCATACCAGATCGGTCGAGGCCAGGGTTAACAACGACCTACTCCAATGCAGCTGACCAGCATGGCACCAGTAAAAATGATGCTATTGTTGCTCAAAAACAATGGAAGAGGAGACGAGGAAGGTGTGTTAGGAAGCAGCGAGAGAGCAAGAAAGTTAGGAGTGTAGAGGTGACAGGATAGACTTTAAATACAAGGACTATTAAGGTAAACAGATGCAGTGAAAGAGGAAGAAGAAAAAGACATGACTAATACAAGAATGGCACAGAGACAGCTTGAGTTAGGAAGGACAGGTTAAGGTATATATCTCAGAGATCATATTGCGTGGTGATAATGGACAATAAAACAAATGAAATGATCCCCAAAAACACCTAAAACCTCATAACTCCTCTGGGCCATTTGATCATGGGTAAAAATTTGTATTGGAAGCAGATAGTTCCAGCTACAACTATCAAGATATTCATCCAAAATTAAAGCAACGTCAGTGTTTGCCTCAGCATTTCTATCAGAGTCACAGCTGCTGCCAACATTTTTTCTTTTTAACTAATGTTGATTAGGTAGTGAAAAACTGGGAGGCTGGATAAAGCACCTTTTTATCCCAATGATTTCATCTGTCTTGGAGTGATTGCACAATTTTCTTGAAAGAAAAAAAAATGAAACTTCTAGATTTAAGCATCAGACCTGAGCTAATAGCTCATGTTAGCAGACACAAGAGAGTCTGTATTTGACAGTTAAAACCCACCATTCTACCAACCTGCTCCACACACACACACACACACACACACACACACTCTATCAGTAGAGAGCAGATGACTTGTATTGTGTGTATGTTGTTTGGTGGAGGTACTGAATAGCTTAGAAATCAGCTGATAAGCCATCTGGCATCACTTGTTCATGTCATATGAACAAAAGGCAATGAGTCAGTTTTTTCACTTCTATGTTGATGGTGTCGCAACAATTTGATGTCATCTCACTAAATACGGATTGCATCATTTTATGTTGCAGATGTGAACAGAGAACACAGATTACAAGGACCCTGTCCTGTTTACACATATGTGTTCAGCCCCTCAACCAAAAGATCTCTGTAATTACTGTGAGCAGATTAGCAAGTGACATGTATGTTACACAATTTCCTCTTTCTTGCCTCACTGTTCTACTCCTTGTGCATTCACCAACATGTTACAGGTTTCCTGCCAACACATAACCGCACACAAACATGAAACACAAAAAGGATAACTACCTAGATTATACAGGCGGCTGCAAATAAAACCTCCTTTTACATCCTGAAAATCATCCAGTGTTCACATTTTGGGTTTTATCCTAATCTGTAATCTGAGATTACATCAATCCTAACAGATCATATTTCTCCGTCTGGCTATTTGTGTGACTGGGAGAATAAATACTTGAAATGAGGCTCTCTATAGTGCAGGACTGTCTTCTAACATTGTGAAGTCATGGCAGGGCTTCTAGCCAGTAATGCTGTTTGCTCTGCACAAAGGCGTCTTTGTTTATCAGTGGTTTACAGTCTGTGACAAATGTGACGCTAACCTACAACACTGTTAGTACCCCATCATACAAGAAATAGATACCAACACAAAAAGCTGACCTCCTATAAGGACTTCATGAGCAAATGACTGTGAGAAAACACACCACAGCTGCAAATACCCCACACAAACAACCACAACCTGCACATTTACATGCAAATACACACATAAACACAGGGGCTGAGGGAGGAGGAACTAACGTCACCCACAAGATCTTATTTATAGAGACTCTGAGCAGTAACACAAAAACAATGGACAGACTGTGCTGAGAACATGGGTAAATAGCACTTGACAGGAAATGCAAATGAAAGAGTCTCACACCAAGGCCATTTAATGGCACCTGGTCATTAGTTAAAGTAGAAGTAAGAAGCTTATTTCCATTGGGCATGCTTTAAAATTGAAATAGTCAGACAAGAAAAAAAACATTCCATTACCCTGCTTTTGCACAGTATGAGAATAATTTAAAGTAAATCATAAACGACTAGCATTTTAATCAACTGGTCAACTGACAGTAAAAAATGTTGGTTTTAATAAATGGTAAATCATCTGTTACTTTTTTAAGAAAACTAAAAATGTGCTATACTGAGAATTTGAGGTTTTTAACTGAGACTATATTGTAGGTACGTTAGCTTTTCCCTATTTTCTATCAAGCTCTTGAAACATTTATATACACATTATATCGTACTGAACTAGCGTCCCCAGTAGTGTAGTGGTTTGCGCATTTGCCTTACAAGCGAAGGGTCACTGGTTCGATTCCAGGTGGGGACAAGAGCCCCTCCCACCATGGAGGGTTGCATCAGGAAGGGCATCTGGCGTAAAACCTCTGCCAATTTACCAATGCCAACCCCTTGGTGGAGAATACAAGGGAGCAGCCGAAAGGTACGTTATATGGTAGTGAACTAAAATTTAAAATATATATGTGTGAGAGATTTAGAATCACTTGATGTCATACTAGAGCACCAGCACCAATTCAGACCATAAGAAACAGAACCAAAACTGAAACCAACTTAGATTCCATAGCATCTAATAGGGCTCTTCTTCTCAGTGTTGGCACCGGTCTTATCTCTCTATCTGGATGGAAGCCCTTTAGCAGAATAATCTGGATTCTGGAGTGAAGGAAAATCTCAAACGTCATCAACAATTTTACAACTCCGTGTAAAAGTAGTCACTAATCACTAGTCTCAATAAAAACGCAGGAGAGTCCAAAAGTTTGAATGGGAGAAACTCCCGTGCATGCACAGTTAGATTGGCTACCAAAATATAGAGGAGAAAAACTTGGATTGCAACACACATAACATGAGTGTGACTTCAATTTTTGCTACAAAAATATAGCTTTACATACAAAATAGTTGTATGCTGCCATATATTGTTTAAAATATTTAAAAACATTTAAATCTTGTGTAAAGAACCTTTAAGATTCACCTTAAATGTCAACAAGAATTCTTAATTGCATGCACTTTTTACTTCTATGTACTAGCAGTTGAATCACAGCCTTTAAGTATCATCACCAATCAGTTCTCACTCAGGGGATATTTTTTCATGTCTGACAGTGATTCAAACATTAATACATAAACCTCCCACCTCCAGGACCAATATTTTCCACTTCAAATCCAGGCCAGCATGTCCTCTGGGACCCAGGGAGTCCACGTGGGGGTTTTCAGTCAGCCAGGGAGGATGAAGTGATCTCTGGATGGCTAAAGAAATCTGCCGGCCAGCTGAGAGAAGGGGTGTGGGAGTGTAATTTCTCTTGACAAAATCTCCACTAGAGACTAAATTCAGTTTGTCTTTGGTGGGATGGACACAGCAGGTCTTGACAATGTTACTGCTCAGTTTAATCACAAATGAGCAACAATGGCAGGTAGTTAGTCATCATTCCTCACTGTAATCGTCTGATATTACTCATTTGTATGTACACATTACAAGTGATCAATGGTGCAGCAAATATGTGCAGATTTATTAGGTACAACTAGTTAAACTCAAACACAAGATTCCTCACTGACAAAGACTAGACAGACACATTTTTTTCGAAAAATCAAGTAAAGGCAACAATAGTACCAAAAACGACATCTTCCAGCATGATTATACAGTTAAATCAACACCTCTATAAAATAATTTCCACAAAAACTAAACATTCTTGGGAGGAACGTTGAATTTAGCTAGGTGCCCTAATTAAAGTGGATCTTTATACAAAATTAGACACGAGGTTTAAAATCAGGGGTTGCAGCCAGCAAGTAGAAAATTCACAGAAAATAATATGTTTAAACTTATTAAAATATTTAAAACTTAAAAACCAGTGACAGTAAAATTATTAATTCAAATTTAAATGAATAATGTTGCCAACAATCCCAAATGATTTCCTATAACCATTCAGCTGTACAGTATGTGACATGTGATAGTGAAACCTATACTAATATAATTTTTTATAATATATAATGATATGATGAACCAAGTTGGAGCACCACCACCACTGAAAAAAGTGTAAATATTTTAGACCTTATTCTGGATTGAGCCTCCCTTTTCAGTTCTGTTGATACGTTCGTTAGTAAATCTCACTGTAAAGCCTACTGAGTTATGCTTTAAAAAAAGTTCCTGTGTGGTTTTACAACTCAACCATGCATTGCACCTGTGTTTCCCAACACATGATGAAGGCATGAGCAGCAGAGAGGATGTGGAAGGTGTGCGTCACACTGAAAACAAGAAGTGAAACCATGTAAGTGGCACTGGTAGCAAAGGTATGCCTCGTAGGAAATTACTGAGAAGAGTAAAAAACAAAAAGATTCCGTGGCTCTTAATGTCACAATATCAGAGCCACTGTGATAGTAAAATGATTGTGACACAATTGAGCATTTCAAACTCAATACTTAAGAAACATTCATATATATGAACGATCATGGACACAAAAACACAATAGCCAGTTTGACCACAACTGAGTCAAGCACTTAATTGTTTGGTGAAATCAGGCCTTCCTGTACAGGACAAACAGTTCTGCTCAAAAGTGCTGGTCATACTAAAAAAAAAAAAAAGATTAGGCTTTGTATGAACTGTAAGAAACTCCACAATCACAAAAATAAAACAAGAGTTTCCGCAAAGCTTTTAAAGCATTTATCTTCTCTCTGAATTCAGTGAGCCTATTGCCCTACTTCCTCCATTACATTGTACATTTTACATTCACGTGGATCAAGCACCCATAAGTCAGCTGTGAGTGAACAGCAGAGTTTCGAGCTGGTAACTGTTACAGCAATAAAAGCTATGAGAAAGCCACAACAAACAAGAAAGTACATTTTCTTTCTTTTTTTGTCCTCCACAAGCAAGGCAGTTCCAGATGCAGCTTATCCTTCACTGTAATATTACACTCCCTGCTCATTTATGCTACTGTTAATGTACTACACACACTAATTAAGGTCACTGTGATTCCCTCTAGACCATAACAAGGAGGCTGTATAAGCTTGACAGTGACAAGTCAGTATATAGATAAATTTATATCACATTACTTCAAAGTGATAAGGCTGGCAAACCATTGAGAGAACAGACTGTGGTGTAAGACAACTGATATCAGACAAGCACAAGTGAGCTGTCTTTTAGTAAGGAGCAAAGGTTAATATAGTTTATCCTCATTCAAGCTGCAAGACACACTGCAACTGCAATGAACTTTTAACAAACAGGTGTATGTTTATTATCTGTGCAAATGAGTGAGACCACCTGGGCCATGAGGCTAAATTCCAGACTGATTTCTGATCAAATTAGCTTGCTATCCTACCATGAATTTTATGTATCTCCTTTAAAATGGTTTTTCACCCCTAGAGTTATTGGACAGCTGGATAACTATTGAAAAATGTTTTTTGGACCTCTAGAGCTATCATATCAGTTTGATCATTTATTGATAAACTGTTTCAACAGCAGACACTTGGATTTGTCACAGTAGGTAAATAATGGAAGATGTATTACACCTGGGCTTCAACAGCTGCCTTCCATTTACAAGAACCAGTTTCAGGGTGTCATTGTTGTGGGCTGGCTCAGTGAAATGGTACACTGAGACAACAAAACTGAGCATTAGTGAGGTTATAGACAAACTTGTTGTTTCCCGCTATGACAAGTCAAAATGGATGCTATGCCAAAAGTTTGTTAGGTAGAGGCAGCTCACAATACAAATCTAATACTACTCTGTGTTTGTCTGCCTTTCTTCTCAACTTTTCATCCCACATTTTTGAAGGGGTAGTGTGACATTTAAGGAATTACTGGATTTTACAGCTGGACATGAAGATGGATACCACCTCACGTCTGAACATGAAATATGACGCAAGAGCTTTGTATAGAGACTGCAAGCAATAGTGGTAAACAGCTGGCTTCATCAAAAGTTTCAAAAACGTGGGGGACCAAGTGGCAAAGTAGTTACGGTCCCTGCTTTATGGACAAAAATGCCATCTACAGCTGAGCTTCCAGGTTGACCCCCAGCTAAAAAGACCTTTGTTACTATCCATCTAATAACGGAAAAGCAACAAGAACTCTAATCTTTTTTTAAAAAAAATGCAACTAAATTTCTTTGTTGTGCCTCTTTTGTTCAATCACTACCTAATCTAGAAAAGTATGAAAATAAATTTTGACTTTATGTGGACCTTTAACTATTTCTCAGCAAATACTGGCTAGTCACAATTGTGTCTAGCTATGCACAAATGATATACTGATAACAATGATTAAAACAGATATTGTTTTATTTTGTTTTTGTTGAAATTTACTGATTCCTTGGGGAAATACAAGGGAGGTGCCGAAGGTTGATATTTAGCTCCCTCTTCATACCCTTTTCCATCACTTTTTTTTTTAAACCTTACCAAAAGGTGTGCCACAGAAGATCAAAGCTGGCTACTGCTGCCCATTAAAGTCATCTTATATGCAGACATCAGTCAACAGGGCTTATATCAACCAATACTGATATTCTGCCAGTCCCCAGCCCTGTCTGAAATCATACACATTGACTACCCCCTGAGCTCTGAGTAAAGAACGATTTATCAAGCTCAGGGCAAAATGAAAGAACACTTTTGGACACTACTTGAGCCATTTTCTCAGCACTGTTAATTACATTATATTAGGGCTGTCAAAATTAATACATTAATCCAGATTAATCAATTTGCATGATTAATTTGATTAAAAATTTGAATGCACTCATGACTCAAAATCCCACAGTTCCACTCACTGACACAGATTGGTGCACCAATGCTAGCTGGCAGGAGAACAAACTCGATCAAGACGGATCATACTAGCCCGTTCAATGGGAAGTTTTGGTACAAACAATTAAGAAGAAACAATCAACCAACAAAGTATTTTGCACACTATGCAGAAAGGACTTTTCATTTCATCAAAGCACTTTCAGCTTAAAGTACCGCATCAACGAGAAGCATAGATTAGTCGGGGATTCCCCTACAAGTACTTCAGTGACTGTGATGCCTAGCTTGCACCAAACAACCCTCACGAATGTTGGGGCTTCAGTAAGTCTACCTCTGACAAATTGTATGTTTTTTGTTTTTGTTATTCTGCAATCTGGCACCATATCTGCTCTTTAGTGTAAATAAACACATCGTTAGCCTCAGACCACAATTACCTAAGTCATTTTTTTTGCCAAATTGTGATATCTGCCTAACTAAAACAATGACATTGTTTTTTCTTGTTTTCCAGAAACATTGAAATATGACTTGGGCAATTATGTTATGAGACTAACGACATGTTAAGTGTATATACAGTATATCGCCTTCTATCACAAGCCTTTTTGCCCCCACAAAATGAAACACAATAATGATTGGTTATGAATTGTGTTTAATCTAAATTAATCCACAGAGGCCCTGTGATTAATCATGGGGCCTCTGTTAATTAATAACAAAATTTTTATACCAATTATATTACATTAAAACAAGACAAATCAATGTTGGCAAAATAATAAATACTAAAGTACTTCTGTGATGAGTGTGTATTATACAAAGCATATTTACCCAAATTACACTCCTATACTCCTACCTATGCACTCAGACAGCTCTACAAAATGGCGAACTCACCATTTAGTTTGTAGAAAGTAGCTTCAGACTCCTTTTAGAGAACCAGCAGGAAGTTACCCAATGTCCAGTCTTTATGTAAAGCTGACTTACTTACTCTTTCAGGATTTACTTCAAATTTCAAGTCTTGACTAAACTGTGGGAAAAAAGCAAATAGTCTCTTTCACTAAAGAACAAACTACATCTTAACAATTCCAAATTTTTTAAAACAAAAAAACAACTTGTCGTAGTAGCAACTGCACATGTGGTGGCACTTCAGAGAAAATAAAAACAAGCCTAAACAATAAGTATAAAGGTCTGAACAGCAAACTTGACTGGAATCATCAAATAACCTCTGTAAGCTTCCACTGCAGTCTATGGTTTATTTTCTGTCTTAAATTAGCCATTTTCAGTGGAAAACATTGCGACTTTTCCCACTGGCTCCTTCTCACACTAACATCAATTACTGCAACAGTGATATTAGCAACACCTGAGCTTTTCTAGTGTGACATGTCAAAATGTCTTCCATGAAAAAGACCGAGTCCATAGTGTAAATTTGACCATACAAGTCCTTTTATCAGTTCCTTCACTGGCTGATTTATTTTAGCCATGAAATGACTGTAATCGAGTCAGCAGCTCAATTCCAACTAAATTCTGCACACTGTCAAGAAAATAAAAAAAGAAGCGCATTTAGACAGAGGCATCCAGCCTAGCAAACTGCATAACAGACTAGGGCTTCAGCATTGCTGGGTAACCACAGTATATTGAGTGGTGAAAGTGAATGTAGAGGTCTCAGGTTTCACTGCAGCAGTGTGATAGTATAGAGAAATGGAGGTCAGAAGTGTGGGATGGACCTGACCTAAGGGTCACTGAGCTGCACACATCAACTCAAGTGTCGTCTGCATGTTCTATTGTGCCAGCATATAAACACACATGAACTACTCCTTGGCAAATGTGCTCTATGCTGAATCTACCTCTAGATGTCACATGCACATAGGTTCCTCCTCGACTATGCCTAATAGCTCATGGGTTAAAAGAGGACGTTAATGCAGAAGGAGTAATGTTAGCCAGGAAACCGCCTCATTAAATCAATATTATCAATATAATCTCATAACAAGCTATGAGTGGCCTTTGAGAAACACTTTTACTCTGGGTGCTGAGTCTACAGCTGACACTGAAACCACAGACCTTAATGCCTACGTTCCACACTCTGGACAGCTCATTGTCCTGACCTCATACCATCCACCACTCCCAATCATTAAACAGGCTGTCACTGAATGTGAATCTATTGCTGCTCTGAAAATGTTGGCTCTTAGTCTGTGGAGACACTTAACAAGATGCAACACTCAGAAAATGTGTAAAACAGACACACTTTGATGAAAACAGGTTGTCTAAATGCCTGTCAATCTCTAGAATGCACAAATGCAAAGCAGTGAAAACATTTCACTTCATGTACAACTTAAAGTGCAAGGTCACACAGGTAGGGCCATGAGGTGCTGTCTGCAATAAAGCATTCACTAAACCACAGGCAGAAATTGGATTGGATCAAAGTTTTTCACTGAAGGAAAGACTGGCAATTGAATCCGATTAACCTTAAGGATATTTGAAAACCACATTGCCCACCAAAACCAGAATGCTTTAGAGGTTTTCTGCAAAGCAGATATAAGGATGTACTGATTGTGGTTGTGGAATTCTGGGCCAATACCAGCATTTATAAATAATAATTTGGTCACTAGGTAATGTTTTTTTGTTATGTGTGCCCCTTTTGTAGCAGAGAAACAAATAAATACTAATGATAAAATATAAATTTACAGCTTTTACATCTTTCAGCTCTTCATCACATATCTTTGAAAATTTAGTCAGTGTTAAATTGATGTACCATAGTAGACAGACGTTTGCAACTGACTTTGTTTAGTAATCTTATTTGCTGTTGAGCTTATATCAAGGATGATAGCAATGTGAGCCTGTACTGAAAATATTACTCTGACAGCTTTACGAAAAACAGAATAAATGAGTGTCATGTTATTTTGGAGAATGCAGTCTAACAGCATGGATATTTATTCCAAAATGGCTTAATGCTGGCTCGAGTGACTGCTGTAGACTAAATCTAAAAGTTGATGCATTTCTTGTTGTTTTGGTATGATATTATAAAAATGCCTTATATTCCAATCACACCATAACATTTTCAACACAAACATTAGCACTGACGATAGTTACGTGGAGATGTGACATACACACTCAATGACACCTCAATTAGACAATAACTCACTAACTGCTGTCTCACAATGTTCATGTCATCAAGTCTGCACATGATCGGAGTCTAAAGAAGTTTTATTGGTATTCTGGGGTATGTAACTTTAACTCCTGTAACTGTTTCACGACACAATCACATTCCAACAACTGTCATCCTGCATTGTCAGTCTCTGAGGGGTGTAACACACAACACAACACTACTTTAGTGCAAGCCTCTCCTACTGAGATAAAAGTTTGAAAAAAATGGCACTGATATATTGATACAACTCACAATGTTATATGTGGCATCTCTCCCCTTAAAGTGTCAATATTCATACAGTAGGCTCTTAACAGCACAGTTCATGCTTAAAGACAGGAAAACAACTTTAGATCATCTTTAGGAAATGACTAAGATCAGACTTGCCAGAACAGCGGCTGATTCTGCTGTTTCAAAATATGAACTTAATGCTTCCTTTCAAATCACTAGAGGTAATATATGGAAACACACAAACAACAGTGCTATTGACAGTTAGGGATTAAGAGGCCTAAGCCACACCCATTCTGTGTTTTCAAGGCCTTTGTTTTAGCTCGTTCTCTGGAGAGTTGAATTAAAGGGGTCCATGACTACAAGCCAAGCTCTAGCACAATGTGTTCTGAGGGGCCAAGAGGGGAGATACTCATCAGCTTGTTGAAGGGGTTTCCTGAGGACTTCTACTCACTGGGAATTTTTGATAACCCACTGGCTCTGGTCAAGTATTAGGAAGGAGACTATTCAAATGCAAGGCACATTTC
>VUQH01089767.1:0-10000 GCA_015106775.1 Etroplus canarensis | reverse complement strand
GGCACATTTCCAAAAGAATGAAAAAAAAAAACATGGCAACTGACCTTTTGGAAACTTTCATTGTACATCTGCAGTGGGACTGCTCTACCACTGAACCCTGGTTTCCCATCAGCCCTTCCTGTGACGCAGGTCTTCATTTTCATATATAGAAACTGACTAGCTGCTGAGAAAATACCTCGGGTTCCTCACATACACTTCAAAAGGCTTAAATGATCAGCTGTGGCTGATCAGCTGAAGAGCCAAAGTGAGAGGCAGAGTCACTGAGACAGAGAGGGAGAGACATAGGATAACAGAATTTACAAGATGCACCAGGTTTAGGGTTAGAATTCTGGATGTTTCATGAGTTAATACTAAGCTTTATCACTATTTCCAGTCAAAAATAATGTGAAACTACTTTACTAGTAACGCTTCTTTAATAGTGAAAGAAGAAAATAAGCCTTTGAAGACATATTTAAATTGCCCCTTTAGCCTTTAGTCCTGGTCAGTGTGAAAACTGAATGAACCATTTTAACACCAAACCTAAAATGATCAGTCTTGAGAAAGAAAGATATCTAACTAGCTACCTAGTTGTACAGATGGTTCATGAAGCCAAAATATGTACAATCCATTACAGAACAAACTAACTTCCCCCTATGGTTAACAGTTTATGACACTGGATATTAGGAATCAGGCTGTGAATATTGGAATGATGATTGCTGCTAACTACAGTGTGAGTGTAGCTTAAAATATGGAAGGTTATGAGTATCCCTTTGTGCAACACAGGTACTTGCATGCACAGATGACCACTTCACGAGATCAGAAAATACAAAATGTAATGAAAATTACTATTTTTATGACATGTTTGAAAAAGCTGTAATAACAGATCACACATCAACATCACTGCAATAACAAACTATCATAAAGTACTGGTGCTGATTTTATGACTTAGAGGCATTAAGTGAAGCCAGTAGCTGCTTACATGGTAAGAAATAGACAAAAAAAACCCATACCTGGTCAGCAGTACTGTCAATTGTTTATAGGTAACATACTAAATACATCTAAAACCCCTAATCTGACAATTACCATGCTTTTAACAACTTTCTCATTGACTCAGATAGGAGGTGGACTAGCCTAAGAAGGGCAGCTCCAAAGAGGCTGTGGTATTTCACACACAACCCACGGGCGTAACAGTGACCCACATGTAGCAGCCAACCAACCAGCTGGTCCGTCGTGGATGAGTTTGCCACTGGCTAATGTCTACTAGCCAGCAAAATCAGCCTCGGTGAGAAAGACGTACACACAATTAGGAGTGACTCCCAAGGATTTCGAGAGGGTGGCCTCCACTGCAATAATGGGGGAGCTTTTGTGTCAAAGAGATGCTTGTTTTCTCCTCCTCAGGCATGAAAGAGAATTTGTCTTGCCAGCCAGGTCTATTTATATTCACAAGAGCATTCTTGAGCATTAGCATGGTCACGTGGCTCACCGGGCAGTGGATCTAGACTAGCAATAGATTGAAGGGGCTCTGCATTAACTCCCAAACTGATGACACTAAGAAACAACCAACTTAATGTATGTTTTGCAACCAATGAGTCTGTCAGATATAAATCAGCATGTCCATCAGCGAGCATTGTCAGGCATGTCACAGCCTGGGTTGTATGCCCAGCACAGCACAGCACAGCACAGAGATGGAAGACTGTGCAAGAGGTGCCTGACCATTACCTTCAGTAAGATGACAGGTTGGTTAAGTACTATGATAAAATCCCCATTCATTCTTCCATTATGATGACTCAGAGTTTGCATCACACCTATGACCTCGGAGGCCTGAACAGGTTTGCTCACTTTGTGGTGGATTGCTATGCCTTGGAGAAGAAGACACGCCTAATTGCAGTGAGTCACGGATCAACAAGACAAGGTGCAGGCTTGCCTAGTCTGTAAACATGTCATAAATGTATACACTGTTGGTTTAACTTAATACATAAACAAACTACCTCTCACATAAATGAATGAATATTAATGTAATGTTAACTCTTATTCACATACCATAAACAGCACCTTTATTAACTTGACATCAGGTCAAATGGTACTGTAGAGCATCGTCCTGTTAAAAGGCACTATAACCCATGTCTTTAACTCCAATCTGCAAACATGATTCCCCTTCTTAAATGCTTTCATGTGTCCTCTTAGACGTCACATATTTTAATAGGACCATGCATAAGCTGTAGGTAGATACAACTACCTACAACAGCAATACTGTTTTCATGTTAAAATTTTGTTTCATGTATTATTCCCAGAATTTAAAAATTAAAAACAAAGGAAATGTATTATTCCCTGATTAAGTTACGTCTGTTCACAACAGTAATAATTAATTTCAAGGGGCATCAAATTGAAATGTCTCATGTTTCATGCTGTTATTTCAATATCAAACTCACATGCATTATTGATTTGCTGATTTCTGACATATTGCTCAGTCCAACCTCACATCACAAGTGAGTTCACGCAACAAGTTATGCACCTTCCACTGTAGAAAGTGACTTTTTCACAAGAGAGATGTGCAACATGTGTTTACGTGCCGATGAGTGGGATGTCAGTATAGCTCCTGACACAAATTTAAAGAAGTTTTTTTTTTTGGTATGCCTCAACCTGTACCTGGGGAACACAAAGAAGTCACGCTCACTATCCACACACACCAACACACTCACCCACACCACTCTGTGACGGTGTCCTGGTATTTAATGAGAGCATGTGAATAATTCAGCCTACTATAGGCCTGGAGGAGAGAAAGGGACTCCAGCCATCATTAACTATTCACAGAAACTGCATTATCAAACTTGCATGGGCAAACATACTGTTTACACACAAAAACCATCACAAAATATATTTTCCAGGAGAAATGTCCCAGCTACAAGAGGGAGCTACAAGGAAGGAGATCAATGTTTTTTTGGATTCTGACCTACTGGGTGCTTTACATAAACCAAACACGAGCATAAACTCTTGCAATATCTAATACAATATTTAAACACAAAAACAAGGCTTGATAAGAAAATTCATAAAGCTGCTCAAATCTCATTCGAATACGGTAAGAAATAATAGATAAATGTTCCAAGTTTTCCTGCAAACAGGGCTGGGAAATAAACAATTTTTATTGTTTTAAATTTCTCTTTATAATAACACTAACAAAATGTTAATATTGAGATATCATGGTTCCAGTGCTGTAGTCCATTTACGTTATGTTAAAAAAAGATGGCATTTGGTAATTTAGACAGCAGCCCCTTTTATGCTAATGTTCCTTTGGGCTTAATTCAGACATCCTGTAGTCTACCAGTGACAGTGATGGAAATATTTTCCATATGTGCAAAAGACTTGTGGTAATGAACATAGTCAGCATCAACTCTAGTGATGTGTAAAACCATTTGTGAGTAGGTATGTGTGTGCTGCACTCTGCTAAAGCTAAGAGAAAGATCTCTCTCTTCTGGTTCGAGAATTGAGACAATCATCACAGACAAATATCTTACTATACTTTGGAAACAGAGTTGCACTGTTTGCAACTACTGCACACATTGCATGCGTCGCACTTCATTTATTTTTAAATTGTGGCTAGGAACAAAAAAAAAAAAACCCTTAGTCCTAGCTCTGCTTTTTCGTACCTTTCTGTTATATGTTTATGTTGCACCAGGTCGTGGAGCAATGTTATCTCATTTCACTATGTTCTGCATCAGCTATATGTGGTTGAAATGACAATAAAAGCTTCTTGAATCTTGAAGATAAAACATATTTATGTACTGTTTAAGTCATGTGCAGTTGTAATATTGTACATGCTAAAGTTACTACCGTTAATGTTCAGACTAGCTGAAATGCGCTGAAAGTGATAAATATTACAAGCTTTGACCTACTAATATTGCCTTGGCAGCTTTTACAGAAAATTTAAAAGGGTGCTTTTTCATGTCTGGAAACTGACATGTTTAGATGTCATCAGATTAATGAAAAAGAGAGCATTTCTAAAAACATAACATTGTGTTCTATAAAATAATAAAAAATTAACTCAGCAGAAAAAACAACTTTCTATGATCGTTCATACACTTCCATAAATAATGTCAGAAAAAGTAATCCAGTAACTGAGTCTGTAACTGTGATGTTACCAGTTTGTTTTCGATGGGGGCATTAGTTGTATGCCATTACCTCCTCTCGCTCTCGCCTTGTTTCCTGGTTCTCTACACAATGAATCATAAAATAAAGGGGAAAAATACCAAAATATTGTAACTAAATGTACAACATTGACGAGATAAGGCTGTGAAAGTTTTACAGTACCGATCTTAGTTTTTTCAATTGTAAAATTTGTTAGCAGTATGTAGTAGTGGTGCAAGAGTAAGATGTTGAGATATTAAAGAATCTGTGTAACACGTTCATCTTTACAATTAGTGTAAAAGGCCCCTTATTCCTCTTTCTGTGCAAAGCAGAGGCACCCTTAAAACAAGTGTGCTGCAACACATCCACTTCAGTTTGCGGAAGTCTCTGTCACACGTCTGTAATCCATCTTAAAATAAACATTTTGTCTGAAAAAAACCCACTCACAAATAATACAGAGAGACAAGACATATTTTAAAAGGCCTCTTTCAAGAATAGGAGGAGAGTCCTCTTCAAGTATTCCTCAGGCTTGCCCTACATGCTGTCACTGATGCCTAAGGTCATGAAAATAGACGGCTAATACAGACTGGGTCCATAGTCATGCTGTCATGCTCTGCTGAGGACCTTCTCCCTTAATATACAAATGAACACAGCCCATTTCTGCTGCATCTGAAGGACTGGCCTAGAAAAGAAGCATCTGGACTTTCCAAATACTGATCAGAGATGCAAACAGACAGTGCTTTCCACACGCTGGAAAGTGCTTAGGAGCAGACTAGGGGTAAATACCAATCATTTCTAGTTGTGTTACAATATCAAAACATCACACTGGCACAGAGCATCAACTACTAACTCACAGACCAATAACTCATCTGTGCAAAATTTTTGCTTGGGTCAGCAATTTCAACAAGCAAACCTGACAGATGGTAAGGGATATTAACCAGGTAGGCTGGATGCTGGAAGAACCAGACATAAACTTTTGCCCTTTGCCCAGGAGAGAGATGGCAGGGCAAACCACTCCCGGTAGAAATACACACCACACGTCATCTTCCAAAGTATGACCAGTCAGCAGCCCCTCCCTTCACCTCATATGGAGGCAGCTCATTCCAACAGTCACACAAAGACTAGGTTCAGCTGAATAGCCTAAATGGCAGCAGAGCTCCTGGCCATGGTGGTTCAGACCAGCTGAATGGTCCTCATTGTGTCCCCATGGTCACAGGGGGCTAGCAGAAATGAGCTGTTTTTTAAGAGGCCATTTGGCAGGCCAGAGTTCTTATCCGAGCAACGCAGGAACAGGCATTTCCACTTGATTCAAATGAGGGTTTGTTATGGGCTCAAGAAAAATGGCCTATAAGGCAGTTACATGAGGCATGCATCCAGTCATAAAGGGGCTAACTAGTTTATACATACATGGACATGAAGTGGATGAGACTGTGTTTAGTCCCTCTTCTTTCTACTACACTCAGTTTTACAGCTAGAAATTAAAACGCATTACATTTACAAGGCACAATGACAGAACCATATGTTAAAGACATTCAATAAGTAAATACTACCACTACCACTTGCTTCTCGTAGTTAAATTGTTACTGTTTAGGAACCAACTCAAGTCTCATGTTTTTCACAGGCACTGAACTCCAACAAGGAAGACTTTAAAGCAGTTCCTGTTCACAGTGCTTTCAATACTGCGCATCTGACCAAAATAAAGGTGGCATATTGTCACCCAGAAAGATTAACCACAAGCAAGTTTATGAGCAAGATGACCTCAAATGGTTTCTGAAGAATCAACATAAAAAAAACTTGTACACGTGGCAAAAATAGATAATGAAAATCGGGGCCAATACAAGCAAAAACCTCAGTGCATTTGTGAGTCAGGCAGAACCTTCTGTTTAAAGCTAATGTCTAACAACCACGCCAATAAAAAAAAAGGCACAAGAAGATGAATGAATTAATGAATAATTCTAATACTGCTATGCAACAAAGCACATGATACACCCAAGATGCCAAGAAACTGTGCAGTTGTGTTAATGTGGTTTTGTTTCTGACTGCTTGAAGTATGTGTTTTTTAATTTGTGTTTAATATGTTATAGGGTTATGTCTTTGTTTTATCATTCATATGCTTCTAGCTCTTAGCTATACACAGATGCCTTTGCATCTTTGGTTTTCCTGCCATCAACCAGCCAGGGACTGCAGATGAAAATAAGCCTGCAGCATGGCTTAATCTGGCACATGTACTTAATAGATCTAACCGCTCATGTTAATTTATGTGTGGTGACCCTTTTTAAATAAAATGAACACAAAGATAGAGGGATAGTTTATGAAGTAAACACTAGAGCACTTTTATCTAATGAAAGTTACATATACATGGTCATATTAAACTTTTCTATGACATAATCTTGTCAGACTTTATATTCCATGACCTGTCTAAGGTGTACCCCCACCTCTCACCCAATGACATCTCAGACAGGCTCCTGCACCCTTGGATGGAGGAATATATATACCATTTATGCTTTATTGGTCTGAAACTCATCATCAGGTCAGGTCAGCACACTAAATTCTGTTTGATCTACATCTGAATAACATATTAATGGTCATACTATATTGTTAGTAATGGCTGATCCTTCCCTATGCATTTATATATCATTACTGCCTGTTATTAAATCTTGTCTTCTCTCTCCCATAGTTTGCTTTGTTCTCATCTCTCTAAAAAGGTAAAGTCTGTTGGGCTTTTACACCTGAGCCTACAAGGCTCATTGAGCCAGAGCTTATCCCCAGTTTCTGTAGCGTGAAGTGACTTAGGAGTTAGACTCCTCCTGGATGGGACACTAGTCCATTGCAAGTTATCTTACCAGTATTTACGGGTACCCATTTTGTACTGCTGGGTGGACAGAGGCACACTTGTGGTTGGGACCTTGCCTAATGGTCTTGGCACAGTGGGGGTCTGACCAGGATTCTAACTCACGACCTCTCGATCATGAGCCCGGCACTAACCATTACACCACCACCCCTGCATCTCATCTCTCTACGTTCTCCTTTTTTCCTCATCTCCCAACCAGCTGAGGACAACTGCTCCCCTTCCCAGAGCCTGGTTCTGCCAGAACTCTCTTCCTGTTAAAAGGGAGTTCCCCCTGCCCACCATCACTAAGGGATCATCTGACTGTTGGGATTTTCTCTTTAATATTGTAGGGTCTTTGCCTTACAGTATAAAGCATCTTGACGTGGCTTTTGTCACTATATAAATAAAACTGAATTGAACTGAAATGGAATTATGAAATAGTTTTAAAAGTAGCACTGCACTGTTGTACTCTCATAATTAAAAATAATTTGCTTTTGGAAGTGTATTTCTATTGCAGTATTTCACATAAAAACTAAATTTACATTGGGCCATAACTGCCTTTTAAGCCTTTATCACTTCCATGAGTGAAATCAGCCTTATGTATTTACATTATGACTCTTCCAAAACGCATGCATCACCAATCATGGGGAGGAGTGGTATCCACACATAAGGCTATGTTGACAAAAGCAATAACAAAATGTTATGAACACCATGGATAAGTAAATGGGTTACTGCACATGAGGATTAGGTCTAGCTGGGTGTATGCAGCCTGGGTGCCACAAAGCAAGGGAAGGGGGATACTGTCAATGGTGTGTGACAGTGTGTTATCGGTGGGGTGGTGGGGGAAACAGCTGCTCTGGGGGAGGGGCTGATCTGAACTGTGGATAAATAAATGGTTCAAATATTGGGTGAAATACAAGAAATAGGGCCATTACCTCCATGGGCGCACACATATGACCACAAGCACAGAGCAGAGTAACACACGAGGTAAACCAATAATTCCGGTGATAGCAGGTTGACATAGGTGTGTAAGGCTCTGTAAACATTTTGTGTGATCACGCCAGTGAATGTCACTGAGGTCATGCACTACGTATGGTAATTACTGACAGTCATTCATGACAGACTGCGTCTTCATATGACACCACAGCAGATGATGACTACAGGCCTGCTCATTACATTTCAACATCAATCACAATGACTCACAGCTTTACAGTACTAAAACCTTTTTTTTTCCTAATGAAAGTTGAGGTTTGTATTACGTCCAATGGGAGCCGTGTGGTTACAGATGACTCAAATTCGTACAATATGAAGAAGTATGACCAGATAACAGGAAAGGGGTCCAGCCCTGATAGCCTGTGGCAAAACCAGTCTGCCAGACAGCTACACACACTGACTTGTCTTTGACAATCATCCACACAGCACAAAAACACGCTTGTCTAAATAAGCCTTTTGCGTTCAACGAGCTTGGAGATAAAGAAGAAACACAAGGAAATGGATGAAAGCCTTTCTCTTCATGTCATGCACTGCTAGCTTGTATGCCCACATCCTGTACTAGCACAAAATAAGCTAGACGCCTGAAGCATGTTCTCATTCAAACGTATTATAAAGGAAAAGTAGATAATGAAGACGGACTGCTGGTTTAATCGATGCCGGTCAGCCCAGACAGCTGAGACACACACAGTGCTAGCCTGAAAATCTGTTATAGCATCCTCCATCAGCCCCGTCAGCCCCCTCCCCTCCTTTACCTTCAGACAGCTCCAGATCCAACTCAGCCAACTGGTCTCTAACCTCTTTAGGCAGGGCGGACAAATCCACGCCGCGGTCCGTCATGGCTTCGCCGATAAACTCGAGTGCAGTCTAGCTAAAAAGAAACCAGGCTGTTGCGGGTAAATGTAAAAAAAATAAAAATAAAAATAAAACCCCTCCCTCAAGACACAAAACAAGCATCAGAACGGGAGAGACAGTCCATCCGCGCGGCTGGCCCTTCCGCCATAATGGGAAAAACTCAACCAACGGAAAGCGGGTGGTCACGTGACTGCATTTACCTCGCCGCGTCAGAGGATCTCACTGACACCGCTGCTCCCCCTGGCGTTTCAGCCGCACACACACCCTTCACTCCGAACTAGGCTGACCAGATGTCCCTCATTTTGTGGACTCGTACAGAATTTTTTTTACCCCTTGTCCCCCTGTCCCACATCTTGAGACAACATGGCACATTTTGACTGGCTTTGCAGGACATGCACTCCTCTAAAGTCTGGCTGTTACCCCATGCATGTCAAGAAAGCAGGGACTTTTATCACAGCAAAGTGAAGGGCGGCCTGTCTTATGCTATGCCTATCAAGCAAAGTTACAAGTCACCAGAAAGTCACAGACTTTGCAGATTTTGGTGAATATGATACAAACTACCATAAAATTGTGAAGAGAGGGTGATTTAGGCTGTCTGCATTTTTTTTTAATTTTATAGGTTTTTTTGCTATATTCCAGCTTAAAGTTATTTGCATATTTTTAAGTTATTTAATGTATTTTTAGGATATTTACAGTATTTATATTATCAGCTCTTTTTCAGATTTAGATTTTTTTGCTGTGTTTAGATGTCTTGTGATGTTTTTGCTTTTAAGTGCATGTGTAAACTGCTGGGCAATGGAATTTCCCCTTGGGTGTGAATAAAGTTATCAATCTATGGATCTAAGTATCTATCTATCTATCTATCTATCTATCTATCTATCTATCTATCTATCTATCTGTCTGTCTGTGTGACGATGGTTGTCCAATGGTTGACCCCAGGTATTTTAAACTCATCCACCTTTACTAACTCCATTCCACCTGCCTCCCTCTCATTCTACTGACTTTCATTCCTCTTCTCTTCAGTGTATACCGCCACCTCTCCAGGCGCTCTCCCACCTCTTCCCCACAATGTTGTCTGCAAACATCATAGTCCATGGAGACTCCTGCCTGACCTCATCTGTCAATCTGTCCATCACCACTGTGAACAAGAAGGGGCTCAGATGTAATCCCACCCCCACCTTAAATCCATCAGAAACTTGTACTGCACACCTCAGTCCTGTCTTG